>CAIGQQ010026964.1:5551124-5571901 GCA_903798035.1 Danio albolineatus | reverse complement strand
CATACAGTTGAAGTCAGAATTATTAGCCGCCTTTGAATGTTTTTCTTTTTTAAATATTTACAATACTACCAAATGATGTTTAACAGAGCTAGGATTTTTTCACAGTATATAATTCACAATAATTCAGGGGGGGGCTAATAATTCTGACTTCAACTGTATATCTAAATAAGCATACACATGTATATATTTACTTTTAAATAAAACTTTACACATGTATTAAATTTTTAATAAAGAAAATCGATAATAATAATAAAATGACATTATAAAAAAAATGTACCATTATACAATACTATATTATATTATAAAATGTATAAAATCCTACATATTTTATCAGCGAAACAATTAAATTGAGCTTTAAACTTGCATTTTAAAAATATTTCTGAAATAAAAATCATTTTCAAGAACAGTCTCAGACTCAGACCTCACAGTGTGTTTAGTGTTTGGTTTCCAGCTGTAGATTTGTGCAAAACACATAGCCTTAACACTATCTGAATGACACAGTGGTGATTTGCATAACCCAGATGACCTGTATGTCTTGGCGTGAAGCTGCGGGGTCCAGTGTCATTCTGGACCTTTTGTCTCCACAGTGCGATAGACAGAAACGCGTTTTGTCGATCATGCAAATTCCTGCGGATGTTGGCACAGCATGAAGGGCAGGGAGGGATTTGAGAGGGGATAAAGCGGGACAGACATTAATTCATCTACTCACCATCATCAAGCACTAAACGCTTACAGATTAGAACATCTGATGCACGTCACAAATAGACTGAAGGACACAATCATTCACGCTGTGTGTGTGTTCACTGCAGAACACTAGAAGAGTTCCATTCCTAAATCTAAACTGAACTCAAATCAGTTTTGGGGTTATAAATAAAACATTCCAAAATAGAATCTCCTCAAATTAGTCTTTGATCCCAATGCCAAAGACGGGTCACTGTGCAAATGGAGGATATTGAAGAGATACAGCGAACAGGAAAGCTGCACGCTGTCATTGTTGTGTGTGAGTGGTCACTTGGCACCCAGGGTTATTTTTGAGGGGGGTGTGTGTGTTTGTACGTCCTGGTCCTGATTCAGCACAGCCAGCGGCCTGAGCCCTGCGAGCGCTTCCTCCTCCTCTTACAGATGTAGTAGATAGGAAGAGCAAACAGGCCTGCAGAGAGATCAGTCACAACATAGAAGAGCTCAGTTCAACAACGAAAACAGCAGCAACAACTAATCCAGGCATGCAATCAAAATGTGTAATCATAGATCACAAACAATAAAAATGGAGGAAATATATGATATAGAAATGAATATGGGACACCAAAGATATAAAAATAAAATAAAATAAAATTATATATTATGTTCAGAAATTCTACAGTATATAGACCTGATTTCACAGACAGGGCATAGACTTATGGTGCATTCACACCAGACGCGGAAGACGCGTCAAGCGCGAGTGATTTACATGTTAAGTCAATGCAAAGGCGTGAATAGGCATCCTGCGGTGCAATACGAGCGAATTGAGCGTTTTGCGTGTTTGATGCGCAATTCGCGCGAATCGCTCCAGTTTGAAAATCTGAACTTCAGAGGACTTTTGCGCCGCGTTAACCAATCAGTAGCTAGATTTTGTAGGGGTGTGATTGTGACGTAGCGTTTGTTGTTGGTGTCTCGGGGAAAAATTCTCCTGCCGACATCGACAACAGTTCATCATACTGGGCTCGGCTCAGTCAGAAGCACCGCTGAAATCATCCAGGTTCAGTTTCTGGAGGAGTTTATGAGCTCACAGAGCTGGGTGCACCTCTGAAATAATCTAGTGGACTCAGATACAGCTCCAAACGAATCAACGCTGTTTTTCAGCCTTCATAAAGCACATAAACACATTTATTCTCTATATAAACCCCTGTTAGCCATTTAGCAATAAAGCTACAATCACCAAGCCATAGACAGAAGCCCTGCCCATCACCCGAATCCGCATCTTTTCTCAAGTCAATTTGACGCACGAATGAAGCGGATTTGTACGCGCGGATGAAGCGAGTAAACTCAAATGTTCACGAGTCTATTTACGCGCGAATAGCGCTATTTTGCCGCGTCTGGTGTGAATACAGCATTAGATGCCTGTTTACATTTGTGAGATTTTAATCTTTTTTTTTTACTTATTTAATTTCCCGAACACAGACAAACAAACAAACAAACACACAAACACTGTTAGCAAGACTTATTTTATAGCTCCCACTGTGTGCAAAAAAGAACAGTACTTTTGGAAAAAAGTAGGCAAATATGAATGCAACATACATTTTTTGAACAACAAACATTTTAATGATTCCAAAAAGATTCATGAAAGAAACTGATTGTGAAATATTTAAATTGCAATTAAAGTGTACAGTACAGTGCAAAAGTCTTAGATTTGTTTTGTTTTTCTATCAATGGTTTGTAATAGTTATGACATCAGTCTTCGTCTGAAAAGGGAATTTATAGCTGGAGGGAAAAGCAGCTGATAAAGCATTGACAGTAATGAACTGGACTCCACAGCGTCCAGACCTGAATATTATAGAGTCGGTATGGGATTACCTGGACAGAGAAAAAAGTAATAATAAAAGACGTCTAAATATAAAGCAGAATTTGGCAAAGAAGCCTGAATTACTTTGGTGTACAAATTTCCTTTACTTTGTTACAAAGCAGTAATTATTTCTCATGTGGACGTCAGGGATTTCCACATCTCTGAGGTTATAAAGATCAACCCAAAAGCTGTTTTTAAATTCATTTTGGCCACTGAAATGCACACACTCAAAAATATTGTGGCTTATTCAAACAACTTATTCAAAATGAGTTGAAACAACACAATTCTTAAGTTTTGTGTTTTTGGGGACAATGTAACGGTTTTAACTGGTTCAATCCACTTAAATAAAAAAAAAAAAAAAAAGAAAAAAGAAAAAGATCAATAAAAAATTTTACATTTTTTTGACAACATGAAGAAATTTTTACATTGGCAGATTTTTTTTTTTTTTTTTTTTTACAGTTGAACTTCATAGTAATTTGAGTCAGTGTGCAAGTGTAGACTCTTTATCATTTATTAGCTTTCAAAAGCTGCTCCCTTTTTGTGTTGTCAAATGTAATTTGCTGTTGTCACTATAGCAATCGCGCACCACGTGAATCTAGCAAGATTTTGAAATGGGTTAAAAATGGCTCAAAATTTATCTCGCAAGCCAGATTTGAAGATCCTATACATAAATATTAAGAAGTGAGATTTCGCTGGTTCGAGCCTCAGCTGGGTCAGTTGGCCTTTCTGTGTGGAGTTTGCATGTTCTCCCCATGGTTGCGTGGGTTTCCTCCGGGTGCTCCGGTTTCCCCCACAAGTCCAAAGACATGTGGTACAGGTGTATTGGGTAGGCTAAAATGTCCGTAGTGTATGAGTGTGAATGAGTGTGTATGGACGTTTCCCAGAGATGGGTTGCGGCTGGAAGGGCATCCGCTGTGTAAAACAAATGCTGGATAAGTTGGCGGTTCATTCCGCTGTGGCGACCCCAGATTAATAAAGGGACTAAGCCGAAAAGAAAATGAATGAATAAATTAATGATATGGCTACACGATATTGGAAAAACCTGACATTGCATTATTTTGTTTTTTTGCCATATACGTTGCGATATGAATGTCACCACATGATTTGGATTGCTCTGTTTGGAAAGATTTAGATTGACTGGGATGAAAATGCTTAGAAACGCTTGAGTAAGATCGTCTAGGGGGTCAAATCGAGATCGCAATCTTTTTTAGATAAATAGCGCAGCTCTAGCAGGGAGGGGGGTGAGGGGTGTCGCAGACAAAAGTAAAGAGGGTTGGGGAGTCACAGAAGAAAGTGATAGTGAACAGCGGACGGGGGAGGAGGGTGATCAGTAAAATGAGGTGCCGGATCAGATTTTAGAGGTGCCGGATCCGGTGTGTTCCGGCATAAATTAAGCCCTGATGGAGGCAAATGAGTTTCCCCTCGCAGGGATTAATAAAGTTCTCTATTACTACTATAGTACATCAACGCTCAACAATATATTGTTCAGCCCTAATGTGAGACACTCGTAATCATAAGCTTAAAAACTCAACTATCCATCTTGAATTCATCTTTATCCAAAAGAATGTATTTAACCACTGAGAAACTATGGAGATTTGTCAGACATCTGTGAGATTTAAAAGTGCTACACAATCCTTACCTACGACCAAAGCCAGAGCTCCGACAACCACCACCAGGACAATGACCACTGGAGCCACCAGCACTTTACTCACTGTCAAACACAAAAGAAAAAAGCATTCAGACTCACAAAAACAAACACGTTTACAACTCTTATCTACTGCTTGACTAAAGAGAAATGAATTGAGCGCATCGGTCTTCCTCGGAGAGTTGTTTAAACTGAGCTCTGTGACCTGTTGACCAAACACTGCTGTCTGCGATGTATGAATGATGGAGTTTCATACTATGGTTGACTGCACTGGCCTAAGGACAGCACACCGGCTCATGTAAAGTACACACAATGACATATGCAAACTAAAAGCAGATCATACAGCCACTATCAGGAGGTTGTAAACTAGCCCGGTCTGGAACTGTGTAAACTATTCTTTTCAGGTGCTCTAGTTCTGTCAGGACATTTTGTTTTAGCTATAAATCCTGAACGTAAAAGCGAACATGTATTTTGTGCCTGGGAGTGTAGAGATTGTACAGTGATAAAAATACATCATAATTAATGTTTAGTGATGAGCTTGCGATCTACACGATGAGCCAAGATTACTAAATAAAGCAATGATTAAAGTCTTTCATAATAATTGATGTATCATCCAATCTCAAGCTATTTGGTTTAATCACACATGACTGGGATAAACGCGTAAGAATAGGAATAACGCGTCACTGATAGCCCAGAGACGGATTTTGATACACTGGAAGTCTTCTAAACCTCCTCTAACCTGTCTCATGGTTAGAAGATTTGATGACTTTTCTATATATTGAAAAAGTTACCATTAAGAGGTTCCACTGAAAAAATTTATAAAAACTGGGATCCTCTAAATAATTTTGTCAGGAATTCAACTCATCTCTTCGCTGATTTATAAGAATTTTTTATTTTTTTTCTCTTTCAAGAAAGATCTCTGCCCTTTTAATGTGTGCGTGTGTCAGTTATATTTTATGTATATTTATTTAGTTGCTTCGACAATTCCTGTAGGTGCTAATGTTGTGTGTGTGTCTCCTCCTTGAGGGTGGGATGGGGGACTGAGGGTTTTTGAATGTTCTTGTTTACCCTTAGTTATTGTTAAAAAATTTTTTTGTAAATTGTTGTTATTGTTTTATTTTTTATAGACTGCTCAAAAAACAAACAAACAAACAAACAAAATCAAAAAAAGAATAGGAAGAACAACTGAAACGGGCCAGGACAGAAGAAGAGAAGAAATTTTAAAACACTGTTGTAAAAACTAAATCTTACAGGGTTTCTGCAAATTTCACCAAGTTAAATTTAAGACTTTAGGACAATTTAAAGACTATTATGAATGAAATTTTAGACTTATACATGGCTAAATGCTAAGAATATTTCACTTGCTGTAGATTCACTATTATAAAAATTATAAAAAATTACAGAACTTTTAAGCAAATGTTACTGTAAGGAAAATAATTAAATGCTATTTTTAAATAAAAAGTTAAAAGTTTTATTGAGATAAGGATTGTTGTTGATAGTATGCGTGTTAATGGCCAGATTGGGTAGCTATGCATGAACAAAGGAAAACTAAGACCTGTTAAAAAAAGATTTAAGCCCTAAAACACAAAATTTGTAGTAGATTTAAGATTTTTTTAAGACCTAAAATTTAGCTTTTGACACTTAAGACATTTTACGACTTTTTAAGACCCCACGAATGCCCTGTCTTAGCAATCTCACAATTTTAGAATTGTAGTTAAACTAGCGATGTCTGACTTGCATTTGATTTCTGATTTTCTCTAAAGAACAGCACAAGCACTTTATGAAACAGTCCAAATTGAAGTCATTGATGTTTAACGTTTGAACTAGGGCTGCACAATATATCGTTTCAGCATCAATATTGCAATGTGATCCTTCGTAATAGTCCTGTGCTTGTATACCATTAGTATGACAATACGCACAACACATGCAAATATAGAAATGCACTGCAAATAGCACAGACTAGGGGTGTGCAATTAATCAAAATCAAATCGCTGAAAAATCAACGTTTTTTCAAACGTAAATAAGCTGAGAAATATATATTTTTTCCACAATGATTCTTCTTGTACATCTTATAATTTTATAGGAGAAGTTCGTGTCAAAAAAACTTGCTGATTGAATAAAAGTAACTTTAAGTCTGGGGTATGAATCATTTCAGGATGTATAAATCAAGCTCAGTCTTTTGCTGTATGTCCACTTACTGCAGACGGAGCCTCGGACCAGCCGCCGCAGGTGCGGTTTATCTGGCAGGTACCGGTATTTGCATCCAAACACACTCAGGTTGGAAGTGTGGTCGCCGAAGAAGCGGAGATGTCTGTACTTCTCCCCACAACGGTAACAAAAGTTAGTGCTGCATTGTGTGCATGTCATGTGATCACAGCCCTCCGTTCTCTGAATGTGGATCTGTTGGTATATAAAGAAGAAATAAAGCACTGTTTAGAATTTCATTTACTGTATAATTTCCCACCTGAAAGCTGCATTTTCTTGAATATGAGCCAGCAACTGACATGTTCAATTAGTCACTTCATTTGTTTTTTCTGATCGGATAGATATCTGATTTCTGGAAACTGCTCGGGTTTCTGCAGGTTTCCCCAAGTCAGATTTAAGACTTTTTTTAGAGCATGAAGAATAAAATTTGAGATTTATATAGGGCTAAGTGCCATGAATAGGTTTGCTCAGTTTTATTGAGATATGTTGTTGGTAATTGGATGCGTTTTGGATCGTTTGGATAGCTTTACATAAACAAACGAAAAGATAAGACCAGTTTAAACGATTTAAGACCTATAAGACAATATTTCAGTGAATTTTAAGAGTTTTTAAAGCCTAAAATTTAGTTTTTTATATTTAAGACTTTTTAGAACTCCGTGGATACCCTGCATTTACACTTGACCACATGAATGCTTTTTCCATAAACAAATATAATTCCGATCTTCATATCCTGATTTGCAAATTGAACTAGGTTATGTCGACTAATGCGCCAGATACATCGCATTTTATTGAATTAACAATATTATTGACAGAAACGTAAGCTGTATATCTTATTTTGCATTCAAATAATTGAAACGCAGGCTGTAAAACATAATTACAAGTGCACAAGGTGGGTTATTATAAACAATCTATTTTTGTTAAAGATATGTGCAAGACATCAACTGTAAAAGGTTTAATTAATTTGTGTATAATATGCTCTCCAAAAACAAAACAAGATGCCTTTGCAAACAGACTTAACACTATATTTTTCTATTATTATTCCTCTTTTTGCACAGAGATGGGCTGCAGGTGTACAGGAGGTGTGTGTTTTGTTAATGCTGCCATCTGATAGTAATTTAACAATTTAGTTTCATCATTTCATGATCAACAATAAAACAAAACGTAACAAAACAAACATCTCAAATTGTCACTTGTGGCCTTCTGTTGCTAATACATTTACACTTGTGTATGTTACAGTCATAGAGCCCACAACACGTGCCCTCTCACGTATATTTGTTTTTTTTTGTGAAGAATAAAATGTACATATGTGGTTTCAACAACCAAATTAATTCAGACCTTTCAGTTTCATCTGGAAACCACCTCTTGAAGTGGTCTGAGCGATCAGATTTCTATACATTTTGAATGTGCTTCAGAGGGCATTTTACACCTGCTTATATCATGATCGGATAGCTATCCAATAAAAAATTAATAAATAAATAAAAAATAAAAAACCAACAACAACTCATGAAGTAAGCTTGTGTAAACACAGCCCCTTGGTGAAAGCCTAGAGTTCACAAAATAACCATTTACAGTAGGGCTGAAGGATATTGGAAAAGTTTTTTCTGCCATAATATACTGCAATAAGAATACAATTTCACAAGATGGCTCTATCTGAAATGTATTTATAATTTAGATTGATTGCAATGATTCATTCAATAAATATTATAAACAAATGACAGGCATAGATTAATATATTAGAGCAAATACAAAAAAAAAACAAAGAACAGGTCATTACACTTTTCAAGTAAAACCGGATCTATTACAGTGACAAATAGTTTGTGTCTGAATGCTTTAAACTCTCTTGAAATGCTCAGACAGTTGCAGGTTTTAAAAACACTTGCAGATTTTAAACGTTTACTGCATTGACTCAACAAATCTCTTGTGTTCTGAACTGCGTCACCTGGTCAACTATAATCCTGAATCAACATTGCATTTCTTGCGATATAACTATTGTGAATGTGCATATTGTGATATTGATGCTGAAACGATATATTGTAGAGCTCAACAGTGATTACACTATAGTTATTTCAACTAATAATGCAGTATTCAATGTTACGGCTTGAAAGACTCATTGACTAAGGGAAGATCTTCAATGTGAAGATCTTACTGTAACTAAGCCCTCAGGTGTCTGGCTCAGGTATGCGCACTATGTCAGACACTCAAGTTACGATGTGTCCTCCATGAACGCACATGTCCGGATGGAAAACAGCAACGCCTTTTAAAACATCTTGATCTCTTAAAATTGTGTCAGTGGATAAAAACTGGTCTCAAGTGAACTTCAGATCAGGACTGCTTTGCCCAAACCCCAGTCTTATGACTTCCTGGAATGCCATGATTTCCAAGAGCATAATTACAGATAGACAGGAGGAAGTGAAAAGAAAAACACACTATTAGTACAGTCTTTAGATGGGAACATTCAGTTTTTATGTTGTCTCAGTTGGTGTGAGCTAGGTAACTCCTATGTGTTTTAAACGGGTCAGGTTTTACGTAGCATTTTACTTTCCCCACTAGCCATTTCAGCAAACCTTCTTACTAAACATAACAATTTTCCAGTCTCTCTCTAAAGTTTACAATCAAACAGACTTGTTATACTACTTTTGCCCCTGACTTTTATAAGTTATTATACATTTAAAGTAATAGCTAACAAAAATAATAAACCATACTGGATATTTCCTATTGTTAACGTATATCCATTTAATATATAATATCCAGATCTTTATAACCATCTAAACCAATGGTTCCCAAAAGTGGGGTTCGAGGGACAATGACGGGGTGGCGGTGGGTGTCGCTTGGTGATTTCCAAAATCTAATTCATTTTATTAAACTATTAGAATTACCATATTTTATCCATAACCTGCAGAAGGAAAAAATGTAGCTACTAGTTACATTAAAGAAACAACATGCAAATAAAAAGCCATCAGCCTTTTCATTTTTTGCGACCCCTGGGGTGATTACGTTATAATAAATACACAGCACATTGATTTTATGGCACCAGGTTACACTTTCTGGCACCTTTATGGCACTGATGTACATTAAAAATAAATACGGGCCACAATTGAACATGAAGGATGGTCTCCGAGTGGCATTCTTCATAATTGAATGATGAAAAGACTTGGACCTATTGGTATGTGTGCGCTGGTGTGTAAGGTTTATATATTTATAACCACCTCAGAGGATATTTGGGGGTCATGAGTCACTGGCATTGTAATTTTGGGGGTCGCAGACTGAAAAGTTTGGGAACCCCTGATTTAAATTACTATTCAAATGTTTTTTTTGGAGAAATGAACACTTCAAAAAATATTAGAAGCAAAGTGTTAAAAATATATTTACAAAAATATATATTTCAAGTAAATGCTGTTTTTTGTTTATTAAAAAACAAACAAAAAAATAAAAAAAAACCAACAAACAAACAAAAAAACAAACAAAAAAAACCAAAAAAACATGGTTACAGCAAAACTGTTTACTTTCATAATAAACATGTTTCTTGATGGACATTGCACTTATGGTTGTGATATCAATGCCATACCAAATGATCAACTCTGGCACTGTGAACATCGGCGTATTCAGAACATTGAACTCTGCGTACACATTTCTGAAGTGTATTGTTCATTACCTTGCAGCGTGGGCATTTCTGAGCATTCCTCTGGCCATGTTCGATGACGCTGGCCCAGTGGCGCAACAGTTTGTCTCCTTTCCTGTAGTCCCGACACTTTAAGCCTTCATGCCAGGGTGAGTGGCATTTAAAACACCAGACAAACTGGCACTTAGTGCACTGAATCTGTAGGGGAATATTAACACCGAATTATTAACAGAATTATTAACTAAAAAAGACGATTTGATTTCGACAAATAGTTCTGTATTTAAAGGGATAGTTCACCCAAAAAACGAAAATGTACTCAATATTTACTCACACTCGAGTGGTTCTATACCTTCATGACTTTCTTTATTATTTATCCAAAAAAATGTCAATGGTTACCAGTTTCCAGCTTTCTTTAAAATATATTAAAGGTCTCATTCATTCATTTTCTTTTCGGCTTAGTCCCTTTTTTAATCCGGGGTCGCCACAGCGGAATGAACCGCCAACTTATCCAGCATTTGTTTTATGCAGCGGATGCCCTTCCAGCTGCAACCCATCTCTAAGAAACATCCACACATTCTCATTCACACACATACACTACGGACAATTTAGCTTACCCGATTCACCTGTACCGCATATCTTTGGACTGTGGGGGAAACCGGAGCACCCGGAGGAAACCCACGCAACCATGGGGAGAACATGCAAACTCCACACAGAAATACCAACTGACCTTCTTGCTGTGCGGCGACAGCACTACCTGCTGCGCCACCATGTCACCACTAAAGGTCTTATGACGTGCTTTAAAATGTGAAAAATGAAAAGAGGGCGGGACATATATTAGCCAAACTTTGTTTTATCACAGCTCTGCCAGTGAGAGTGGCTGAACAAGCACATAAAATCAAAAGCAATTGAGAAGCGTATTGAAGGGGGCGAAGCATGTCAGATACTGGAGAGCATTTGATTGGTCAAGATTTGATTAGAAACTGAAGAACGAGGTGATGAGGTGCAAAAAACCTTGTTCCATTTATGTGGAAGTGACAAAATACAAACCTTACATGTTTATATCAGTTTTATATCTTCTAAACGCAAGTTCTGTCAATATTTTGTACCCCACTAGCTCATAGACATATTTGAAGTCTAACATGCTTATACGAACGTCTAAAAAACATTAATTTAATTTCACTGGATCTTTGATCAGAAGTTTATGTTTGCCTTTAACAGTTGTGTTGTGTTGAAAATCCAATAGCACTTGTTGCTGGTCAGAAATGACAATAATAGCATTTAAATTTGTATGCATTATTATTACCAAATAATAAATTAAATCTTTTCCTCAGCTTTTTCCCCCCAATTGGAACAGATTTTGTTTTTATTCTTGGATCTGATTATTGATTTGTATTGATTTCAACTTCTGCACCTCAGTTTTGAAATTGAACTACAAGCAAAAATGTATACATACATATGGACAATTTTATCACAGTAGTTGGCTTGAATATTTTTAAAAGTTTTTTTTTTTTTGGACAAAGTCACACTTGTGGTGTTCCTGGTCAAAAATGACTAGTTTACAAAAAGTAATGTTGTACAAAATTAACACCAAATATCCGATTCAATCTTTTTTTTAACAACAAAGTAGAATAAAAATTTCTAAACTTTGTAAAGACTATAAAAATTTGTCTAAAATTTTGTTATATCCCGTGTGATCAAGTGAAAATATCAGTTTTCCATATTTTGTGATCCATGTTTTGATGTTTTTTTTTCATTTAATAAATGCTTTTGAATTGCATTATGGGACTTTTATCTTTCTTCCAACAACTTTTAACCTTGAAAGTTTTAAAAACTGATTTTATTAACATTTCTTAATAGTTTAAAGTGATATATTGTCTGGTTGTTGTTCTATATTACGGTACAAAAACATTGTAATAAACTGCCATTACAGTTTCTGTTATTTTACAGACATAGTTCTCTCCATACTTCTCATACATTATATCATTTCAAACTACTAAAATGTCAATAAAAGACACTTTCACTGTAGAGGTGAATTTTCAACATCAAAAGTGGACAGAGCAGAGGTTAAGCTGCCATAATGCAATTCTGAACCGTAAATAAAATAATAAATTAAGAATAATAAAACATCACAAAATACAGCAACCGTTAATTAACAGATATTTTTTACAGTGCAATGCGATCTCATTAATGAAAATTGTCTGGGAAAATAAATTACTTTCTGAACAGAACAAGCATGAACGACATGAAGAAAGCTGACCTTATACTTATGTTCACTCTTGGTGGACGACTGTTGGCTGTGACCCCTCAAGGAAGTAAACAGGCTGCACTGAGGACACGGTTTCGTGCTGGAGTCCAATTGGCTCAGTTCCAAAAAGTACTTGTATTTTGCAAGTTCCTCACTGGTCAGGTGTGAAATCACCAAGTTCTCATCCAAGAAACCACTGCACTCAGTGATGGGACACACCAAGTGCGCCCGACCCACGTGAACCTTAAAAGAAACCCAGAATTGAACACAATAAAATGTTAATTGGGCAAATCATTGCATAGGAGTGGCTTTTTCTGTAGACAATCTAAAAAATATTGCTTAAAAGGGCTAATAATACTGACCTTAAAATGGTTTTAAAAAATTAAAACTGCTTGTATTCTATCCAAAACAAAACAAATAAGACTCATAGGAAATGCTGTAAAAAAATCCTTGCTTTGTTAAACATCATTTGGGCAACATTTCAATAATAAAGAAGAAAAGTTCACAGTATGGGCTAATGTGTACATACTGTATATACGCACTCCAGCCTGCTTGGAAACTGTTAACCATACAATAATGTTTGGAGAGTGATTTAACCTTCTTGGAAATTCTTGGATTGAATCAGTAATTGCGTACGAGGAACGTTCTGTGTACACAAGCAACTTACAGTAAATAGCCTGCATACATGCTGCGCTTTACCTCCAAGTCAACCCTGAACGTCACCTTCTCACAGAATCAAGGAACTCTAGTAATACGTGACCGGAGAGGGTTCAGCAGGCAGGAACCAACCCCAAGGCCTATTTTTCATAAGCTGAATGCGGTATGAATTGCTGATAAATGGATCGGTGTTGAATGACCGTTCCCAGTCTCCTCAAGGGAGTTAAAAGATCTCTTAAAACCGGTGAGATCCATTTCATCCTCATTGTTCATATAACAGCAGGCTTTGGTGTAGCGGGACTGTGACTATCAGCACCTCCCCTGCCAGAGGATTACGTCCTGCCACTGGTTCCCCACCCATCATCTTTCAGCCCCCCTCTGGGACGTCAGGATTAATGGGCACTTCCACAGGAAGAACTAATCTCTCAGCCTACTATTTTAGGTTTGAACATCAAACAACAGCATTTGGTGGATTTTTTCTGAGTTTGAAGGAGATGTGTAATATCAGGCAAGCTTGGATAGTCAGGAATCAGCTGGATGAGTATCTGTCACGATTATGATTATGACAGTATCAGATTTTTTCTGTTGTGATTCTAATTTTTGAAGCTTTTATTATGACATATTATCCAGATATTCACCTAAACTGCAAAAATTAGATTGCTTTCAATGGTATATTGTTAATATAATATATTATTGTACACTGAAAAAAATGCTGGGTTTTACACAATTCCTTCATGTAAACAAAGTGTTTAAAGTAACCTGTTTTAAAAATTTAAGTGGATTCAACATACAGTGCATCCAAAAAGTATTCATAGTGCTTCACTTTTTCCTATTTTTTTTATATTACAGCCTTATTCCAAAATGGATTAAATGCATTTATTTCCTCGAAATTCGATACACAATACCCCATAATGACAATGTGAAAAAAAAAGATTTTATGAAATTGTTGCAAATTAATTAAATACAAAACCTGAAAGATCACATGTACATAAGTATTCACAGCCTTTGCTGTAAAGCTCTACATTGAGCTCAGGTACATTCTGTTTCCACTGATCATTCTTGGGATGTTTCAGCAACTTAATTAAAGTTCACCTGTGGTAAACTCAGATTTGATCTGACATAATCTGAAAAGGCATACACCTGTCTATATAAGGTCCCAGGGTTGACAGTGCAGGTCAAAGCACAAACCAAGCATGAGGACAAAAGAATTGCCTGTAGACCTTCGAGACAGAATTGTCTCAAGGAACAAGGCTGGGGAAGGTTACAGAATTTTTTTTGCAGCTTTGAAAGTTCCAATGAGCACAGCGGAAGATGTCGGAACCACCAGGACTCTTCCTAGAGCTGGCCGGTCATCTAAGCTGAGTGATCAGGGCAGAAGAGCCTTAGTCAGGGAGGTAATCAATAACCCGATGGTCACTCTGTCTGAGCTCCAGTGTTCTTCAGTGGAGAGAGGAGAACCTTACAGACGGACAACCATCTTTGCAGCAATCCACCAATCAGGCCTTTATGGTGTATGGAGTGGCCAGACAGAAGCCACCCCTTAGCCTGAAATTTGTCAAAACACATCTGAAGGATTCTCAGAACATAAGAAACTAAATTCTCTGGTCTGATGAGACTAAAATTTAACTCTTTGGAGTGAATGCCAGGCGTTGCGTTTGGAGAAAACCAGGCACCACTCATCACCAGGCTAATACCATCCCTACAGTGAAGCATGGTGGTGGCAGCATCATGCTGTGGGGATGTTTTTTTAGCAGCAGGAACTGGAAGACTAGTCAGGATAGAGGGAAAGATGAATGCAGCAATGTACAGAAACATAAGAGTGCTTTTGACCTCAGGCTGGAGCGACAGTTCGTCTTCCAGCAGGACAATGACTTAAAGCACACTGCCAAAATATTAATGGAGTGGCTTCAGGACAACTCTGTGAATTTCCTTAAGTGGCCCAGCCAGAGCCCAGACCTAAATCCTATTGAACATCTCTGGAGAGATCTGTAAATGTGTGTACACAGTCGCTTCCCATCCAACCTGATAGAAATTGAGCGGTACTGCAAAGAGGAATTGTCAAAAATTCCCAAAGACAGGTGTGCCAAACTTGTGGCATCATATTCAAAAAGTCTTGAGGCTGTAATTGCTGTAAAAGGTGCATCAACAAAGTACTGAGCAAAGGCTGTGAATACTTATGTACATGTGATTTTTCAGGTTTTTTATTTTTAATAAATTTGCAACAATTTCAGAAAAATATTTTTTCACATTGTCATTATGGGGTATTGTGTGTAGAATGTCGAGGAAATAAATACATTTAATCCATTTTGGAATAAGGCTGTAACATAAAAAAATGTGGAAATTTTAAATATTTTAAATACGTAGTTTAAACAAGAAGCTAAAATAATTTGAGTGTATATACATGTTCAGAGTAAACAATTGTTTCAAACTATTTAAATCGTAAAACGATTATAAAGTACAGTACACACTTTACAATAAAGTTTTCTGCCATTTTTCTTTTGCCCATCAAACTTTGAGTCTATTCTTCTACTTCTGTAAATATATATTTATTCAGTTTGTATATGAATTTCAGTAATATTACTGACTAATATGCACATTTTCATCAAATTCATTTACAACAAAGTTTGTAAAATGAAATTTTCTGTATTTTAATATAATACTTGAGAAATTGCTTTGTTTGCCAAACAAGTGAATCTAGACTGACTTGCATTGTAAACCTTAAATAAAAGTTAAAAGTTATAAAAAAAAATTAGCTAGTATACTCTAAAATCATTTCGCATAAATTCACAGGTTTTTTTTTTTTTTTTTTTTTTTGCAAAATTGGGCAGAAAAATACACAAAAAAATGTCCACAGATTTTGTCTACTCATTGGTAAACCTTAAAATCAACAGTGTGACATTTTTTGTTATGTTAAATATAAAAATATATTTAAATTGTATTAGTTATTAACTAATTTAAAATAAACATCCTATTAGGTCTTCCAGCATTTGGTGCTCTTATGAACAACCACTGCCAATACAACAACACAAAATTCTTAGCACTCTTAACAGTTTATAACAAATAATTATTCAGTGTTTTTAAGTGTCTACAATATTAATATTGTGAATGTGAATTATGATGATATATTAAATTACTGAATATCCCCATATGCCTCGTCATGACATCTGGAAGCAATGCATTCTGAACCAAAATAGACCAGACTGGATCCCGTCTGTCAGTGCATGATGCGAGAACCAGGAAAGGTTGACAATTACTATGGCTTCTTAGCACATTGACAATGTCCATTCCCCAAAAATATTGCAGTGGCTAAATAACAGCACTTGTTCTGAGGAAACTGTTGAGCTAGGGTTAATTCTGTAGAATTTTATAGAAAAGATTACTTAATGAATCACAGTGGTTGACACGTCATACAGTGACTACTAACTTGCTCAGACAGCTCTTTAGTCATATTTTTAGGAGTGCTGCTAGTGTGTTCTGCATTGATTGGCAAAACTATTTTGACAATTACATTTTTAAGATCATTCCCAATATTAACAAGGACTAAACTATATTTAATTTACAGTGTAGTAATTGTGGTGTTATTTTATGTTTGTTCACTTTCTTGTTACTACATACTAGGGCGGCACAATATATAGTTTCAGCATCGATATTAAAATGTGCAAATCCAATATTGTCAAGTCAATAAAATTTTAAGTTGGATTACAATTAACCTGCAACCGCAGTTGACAACAGCACATGATTTTATTGCAAAGTTTTACCCTAATATAATAGTGTGAAAGTGTTTTTATTTTTTTAGATATTTTTTTGATGCATTTACAAGGTCTGTGACTAACATTTTAAGTGAATGTATACTATTTGGGCACACAAAAAAGTTTGCCACTTTAACATAGAATGATTGTGTTTATTTACAATAACGTCTCCATGCAGTGTTATTTACACGCGATTGTTGTATTTCTGTACCTCGATACTGTTACTCAACCGAAAACTATAACATGCTTTTTTTTTAAAATTTGATTTACTTTTTATCATTGTTCTATTGTTTTCATCTGTGCTTTAATTTGTTTATTTAACATATTTTGGGGTAGTTTTGTATATTTTATGTAGATGCACTTACCTACAAAATCACAGTCAAAGTCAAACTCGCAAGTTAAATGATGCATTGTTTCCAAATGGTTACTAAAGTTATCTTGTGAAATTACATTTATATCGCTATTTTATAAAAAAATAATATTGCAATGTCTATTTTTTCCAAAATCCTGCTGCACGATCAGTGTGTTAGCTGCATATATTTTTGCTTAATAATTACATTATTTTAATATAGAACGTATTTAACTTTTTTTTTTTTTTTTACTTGGGGTTTGTTTGTCTTCATTATTGTGTTTTATTTATATTCACTGTAAAAAATGCTGGATTCCACACAAATCCTTCAGGCTATCCCAACACAAATTGATCAAGTTAATAATTTTTACAATTTTAAGTTAATTAAACATAAAACAATTAAAGTTGTCCTTAAAAAACCCTTAAAATTGTGTTGTTTCAACTAATTTTAAATAAGTAGTTAGAACAAGCAGCAAAAGTCTTTTTTTGTGTGCGTGTGTTGGTTAGGCCGGAAGGTTTGCTGTTTTCCATTTGGTGCATTTGTTTTAGTAATAATAGTAATAATAAGTAATAATAGTAAAAATAAGTAATAATAATAATAATAATAATAATAATAATAATAATAATAATAATAATGCATTTAATTTTTTTACAGCAAGAAAAGTCAGTTTAAATAAAAACACAACAAAAGTTAATAGAATAAGATACTTTTTTTTTAAAAAGTAAGAGTTAAAGAGAGTAAGTTGTTCTAAACAGATGTATTTTGAGTTTGGATTTAAATTTTAAAAGAGAGTTTTAATTACGAAGACCAGGAGGAAGTGAATTCCAAAGCTGAGGAGCAGAGTGGCTAAAGGCTCTGTTCCCTATGGTGACAAGGCGGACAGAGTAAATGGAAGAAGAAGACCTGAGTGTTCGAGAAGGTGTGGCGATATAAACAAAACTAGTAATGTATGGAAAAGCAAGATTGTGGATGGCTTTAAAAGTAAAAAGTATTTTATAATTCTCCAGCGTTTCTAAAACGCTCCGTTTTCGCACCTCGAAAACTCCGGCGTAGTGTGGACGGATGGCGTAACCGTAGCAAAACTTATGCGTTTTAAAACGAAAACGCACTAGTGTAAACGGGGCCTTAGTAAACAGCACTAACAATGCTCATGCTAAGAGAAAGGCTCTCGTAGCGTCTTGTGCTCACAGCAGGCAAGATTGTTGCCTGGTGTGTGGAGTTTACTTTGGGATCCTAATGAGATCTGGCAGTCCCATGAGAACCCTTACCTGAGTACGTGGCACCAACTGGTGACAGGAGTGCTAGCTTTCCCCCCAGGGCCACCCACCAGTCCTTTTCACACCTGTCAGCCTGCTGCTAATGGGCCGAGCGTCACTGCTAGCACAATACCGGCACTCGGCATCCACAGCAGGCGTGAACAATCCTCTCCGTATGGATGGAGAGTCTGATTTTCAGCCTGCCGTGTCACACGCTGGCATCCTGTATTAACTTTGACATGTTTTCTGATTCACCAGAACCAACTCTTGGGGTGGGCCATCTTCTCAAGGAGATATGGTTTTAAACGATGTGAAATCAAAATTGTTCTTTGAGGCTGACCACAGGTCTGTTAAGCATAAATCTGATTTATTGCTGTAAATATTAGGTCAGCATTGTGACAGAAATAGGGTTGAGTATTGAAAGACGAACGTACAGTTAAGTTGAATTTTTCAAATATTTTCCAAATAATGTTTAACAGAGCAAGGAATTTTTCAGAGTATTTCCTATAATATTTTTTCTTCTGGAGAAAGTCTTATTTGTTTTATTTCAGCTAGAACTCGCGACCCCCATTTTTCTTGAAGGTGGCTACAAATATTTAAACGTTGAACACATAACTATAGGCCTATATGAACATGAGCATATTGACAACACAAAAATGCAGCAGTCTAATAGCCATATATTTTTTGTAGTCATTTATTTATTTAATTTAATATTAACCACAAATTTAAATTTTTAAGTTGGCCCCATAAAATCAATCCAATGCAGCTGATGCTACTGCTGTGTGGTTTATCTAAACAACCCAGGGGTCACAATCCAATGAAAATAAAAAAAGAAAGGCTGATAGATTTTTATTTGTATGTTGTTGTTTCTTTAATCCAATTATTAACTATCTTCTGAGGGTTATGAATAATATGAGGTCATTCTAATAGTTAAATACAATTTATTTGAGTTTTGGAAATCACCAAGAGACCCCTTGTCATTGTACCGCGACCCCTCTACAGAACAAACCATCATTATACAATGACTTGCCTAATTACCCTAATTTGCCAAATTAATCTAGTTAAGCCTTTAAATTGCACTTTAAGCTGAATGCTACTCTCTTCAAAAATATCTAGTAAAATATTATCTACTGTCATCATGGCAAAGACGAAAGAAAGCATACTATTCAACTAAAATCAACTATTATGTTAGAAATGTAATTTAAAAAAAAACTTCTTTCCATTTAATGGAAATTGAGGGACTAATAATTTAGGAAGGCTAATAATTCTGACTTCAACTGTAAATGACTGATTTTCACACTCAGTTTTTATGTTTAGCCTTATGTTTAGTCCCTTGTCATACTGGCCTAGAAAATAGCAACTTTTAATTTTTAATTAGTCTTAGTATGATGTATCTACAGAATCAGAATCAGAAGAGTGTTTAAATAGGAAATGTATTGAAACTCTTTGGTCATCTTTTCAAGCAAGATGCTAATAGTTCAATCTGATTTAACGTTTTATGTTAAGCTAAGCTAAAAATAAATACTGTCAGAGATCAGATGAATGGATTTAAAAATGGTTAAACACAACTGTTTAACTCTAGGGAAGTTTTTTAAAATAGCCTTTTTTTGTTAAAAAATACTTTTTTTTTGTTGTTGACCAAAATCAGAGCATGGGATGTTGGTAAGAGTGTAAACATCTTTATATGGACAAATCAAAATAGGCTACATTTCAAATCAATAAATATACCTGTAATTTGTGAGCCTGAAATTATAACCATGCATATAATGTACGAGCAGCTCACACGTGCTTTGAATCGCTTTTGCGCTACTGAATTTGTTCACAATTTGTCCGCTCTGTTTGTTTCAGTCACAAACATAGAAATGGAACATTGACTACGTTTACATGGACATCAGTAATCTAATTTTTTTCCCTAATCTGAATAAGACAATAATATGCTTAAGACGTTTACATGAGCTGCTTTTTGAATGTTCCTTTCATGATCCTGTTTTACATGTTATAGCACAGTGGTTCCCAACCTGGGGTCCGCGCCCCCCTTAGGGGGGCGCCAGAGTTCACGAGGGGAGCGCAGGAGTGAATATAGAGTTGAGGTAAAAAATGCATAAAATGCTCCACTAACACATATATATTTAAGTACTAAAAAATAAAAACGTGCTTAAAATTCTAATGTAATAGTAAAAAAAATTCTTATATCTAAATAATTATTTCATTTTGGCTCGCTCACGCAATGTGCTTGTCAACGTAAAGGCAAAATCAAAACAAAACATGGCAGAGACGTCTTCACAGCCAAGGTATTCCACATCTGTGTAATCTTCCACTGTATGCTCCATCGCCAAGCACTCGCCAGTAAAAAACTGTCCAGTGACACACAGTCAACAGTTGTAAAAGTCGTAAATTTCATTAAAGCTCGCCCTACCAGAGATTATTTGCGTAACAGTGTGAGGATGAAGCGCACAAAACTCGCCTGCTACACACTGAGGTGCGCTGGCTATCGCGCGGCAAAGTGCTCGTG
>CAIGQQ010026964.1:5531215-5543183 GCA_903798035.1 Danio albolineatus | reverse complement strand
ATATATATATATATATATATATATATATATATATATATATATATATTGTATCTTCACCCTTGTGTATTACTCTGCCCACTCTAGGATTAAACGGAATAAACAACTCATTTCAGTTTGACAAATATTGCTGCTGTTGGACAACATAATGTACTTTCGAGGCTTTTAAAGGGGAAACTGTAGTTGTTTAGATTGCAACTATGCAGTTTATTTATAATGAAATTTTGTCGATTCAGCATGTTGGCAGCCATCAGCCCGTGATACTGAGTAGAGCAATAACAGTTGACGTTCTGCCACAAGAAGGTGACAGAGATTGCATAATAATCCTTAGGGGAGAAAAAATTTGTGCACAATTTCAAACTACAGCTGATCAAATCATTATAAAACAGGTAACAGGTAAACAGGTCTTTTGTATGTTGCAGTGCTGTATTTATACCATAATAATCTGGTAGTGTTCGCTTTGCTTTGGCTTTTCCGGGGTTAATTATAATGATATCCCAATTGCAACAGAAATACTGGGATATCTTTGTAGACTGATGACATTTTATGCCGTTCAGCCTTATACTGAGCAAATTCAGCTATTTTGTCATCTCTTCAAATACTAGTTGTAATGTGATGTTTGTGAACTAGCAGTGGTTTTTGCTGTTCTGATGTCATCTGCAGAGGTGAATGAACGGAGGAAGAAAGTAGTTCCTCAAACTAATTTTTTTTTTAGATTTTCTTTTTTATATACACGGTTGTGCCATCAAACTGTTGTGTAAACACAATATCACACTCATAGCAGTACACTGACATCCATAGTAGGAACAAAAAAATACTATGGAAGTCAATGGATGTATTTTTTTTAACATTCTTCTTCCTTGGTGTTCAAAAGAAACTAAAATGGGTTTGAAACAAGGAGGATCAATAAATTATGGCAAAATGTTAAATTTTCAGCAATTATGGGAATTAATTAAGAAAAAACCTATTGTGTCATCTTGGGTTTTGTGTAAACCAAACAGAAATTATCCAAAACATTTCCGACTCATATCTGATATTAATCTTTTTTTAATAGAAAAAAACTGATTAGATTTGAATTATAATATGAAAAAAAATTGATAAGATTATTTTTTTTACCTGACTGGACACTAAGATGTACACTGCCGGCAAACCAGCAGTCAATATGGAAAAATCAAAGCTGACTAGAAAATTTACTAAAAGACATTTGAGATTGCAATTAACCTCACTGTTACACCTGTTCAGACCTCGAAGTAAGATGCATTTAGCTCAATCGGATTGCAAGTTTATTACATACAGTATAGATATTACATGTTTTTACCTTAAGTTCACTTCACAATTCAGTCCAGTGTATAAAATACTATTTTATATAGTCGAGTGAAATAAATCCTACTGAGATTATTCTGTAGTTGGGTGTTTATTACAGAGAGGAGAGTGTGTCAATTACAGATGGTTTGTAAATCTCACTCACCTGCATGAGATACAATTTCATTTTGATTAATCACCCAACCTTTGCCTCCAGAGTAAATTAAACAAACGTCACATTAAGTGTGTGCTCAGAACACTCATTTACAAAAAGATAGAAAAAAATAATACTTTTTTCTAAATACACAGGACTTTTTGTCTCTCAGTAGATACATATCATTGTCAATCATTATCACAATAACTATAGAATATATCATGATGTAGATTTAACTCCATATAGCTCATCAGTATTCTGCAACACGCCACCATTCTATTGTGCTGTAAACGGCTGTAAAGCTGTTCCTAGATACAATTTGAACAGACAGGTTCTACAGGTAATCGGTCTTTTGCAGTACATCCTTGAATAGCAAAACACACGCTGTAACAATGGGAGGAGTGGCGATAGGTGGCTATATAAACACATTCTTTTTGTCATCATCATAATTGTGCACTCCAAAACACAGTAGAGAAAATGAAACAGGCTCGCAGCTAAACGGGTCACCAAACGCAGGTTACTGCCGAACTACACCAAAACCTTCAACCATAAAAGACAGCTATCATTATCACATCAACCTCTGCCTGACCCCCAGGATCATTCACAGGGGCAATAAATCTGATTTGAGTGAAGAGCAGCAACAGGCAAGCTAGCATTACTCGATTATGTCCACAAGATCCCTCCAGAAGGGCAAATTGTTTCTATGCGTCGTCTGCAAACCACACACACAGACCTTCCAGCTAACAGTCATGTAATGTAATTAGGCCGCAGAGAGGCTGAGCTTAGTGATTAAGCAATCAATTACAGCACAAGTTCTTCCTCCCCTCGTCACCGACATGACTCACTGCTTTTGAAAAAAAAAAAATATTCTCCAGACTGTCTTCCTCCTTTTCATATTTGTGACTTCGTAAAAACCCCACAATACATATTTTAATGTAATTTAATAGAAGGAAAACATTTTATGGGCTTTAACTTGATTTTGGGTTGTATTTGGTTTGGTTTGATCAAACAATCTCTGACTGGATTGCTCTGTAAATGCAGTTCTTGTGAATACCAGCATCTAAACCAAAGCTGAATGCGAATCTAGTTTAAATTATTGACTTTATTATTCAATGCGGAGGTGCACTTGTTTTTGCGATTGTTTTAAAACATCCGATTCAGTCGCCTATGGGAAATATGACAAGGAATAATAAACGTCAGAAAATGGTCAAACTATTTGCTCGACAAACAAGTGTTTGCAAGATTCTACAGACAAAGAAGAATTAGAATAAGAAAATATCAGTTTGAAAATATCAAGCAGCAAAACAAGCTGTTTTAACATCTAAAAATGAATGGATGTGAATGAGACCGGAAGTTTCAAGTCAAAAAGATTCAAATGGCTGCGCCCGCTCGTACACAGAGAATAAGGTGAAAAGAGTTTGATTAAAACATACCAAGGCTGATCTTTTCAGTACTTTTCACCTTTTCCAAATTAATTTTGGTGCAGTTTTAGAGAAATGTGAAAGACTTCAAAAACATCTAAACAAACCAACAACAGATCACAATTTAATGTCATTATAGTTCAGTACATGTTTGTGACAGGAATTTCTGGCACCCTTTTGACTGTTTGAAAAAATTTATAAGCTCTTCCAAGTAGATCTATTGAGTATTGGTATGCATTTCGGTATGTAGATGTGTGGTTCTACAAAACATGCAATTGTTCACTTTTAATCGACACTGAAATGCACATTACTTACTGACGCATAAAGGGCGTCAAAAGTAAATCATGTAAATAAGGCCAGGCTTTATTTTAAGGTACAGTCCTTTTAAGGTACAATACCTTCATGTTGTCTCAACACAAATAGGTTAAGTTGACTTAATAATTTTTTTGAACTGAAGTGGATTCAACATAAAACAATTAAGTTGGACCGCAAAAAAAAAAAAAAGAAAAGAAAAACTTACGAATTGTGTTGTTTCAACTCATTTTAAATAAGTAGTTTGAATAAGTGACACTTTTAACAGAAATAAACATATGACCTTTGGCTCAATAACCTCCATTTTTTTGTATGTATCTTTAGGTTTTAAGAATAACAATGTGCCAAATAAAATTATTTTAAAAAGACTTTAATTTGTTTCTGACGAAATTAACTACAAGAATCTCAAGCAATAGTCATTCAATCTCAAAACCCAAAATTCACAAGAAAGTGCATTTTAAATTTATAATCCAGTAATGCTTTAAAAGGGATTAATTTACACCAACTTTTTCCAAGGGATTATATCATGCAAAATGTCTAAAAGCTAAAGTACACACTACACATGTGGTTAGCTTTCTAACTGACCATCACCACTCTAGATTGGTTCAAATATACAAATATGTTTTCCGCGTTTCACCACAGCCCTTAGAGGACTCATTCAAACACATGCTGATGCCTCATGCATCTCTGAGGAACAACCGGTCATCCTTTTTTTATCACACCAACATGACTAGTGTTACACAACACGGGCCTGTGTGCTCTGCGGCAAAGGGAGTACTAAAATGACTAAAACTACCATTTCTAAATCCGCCATAATCACATACACAGAAGCGCACACAGGAAATGCATCCCCTCTCTAAAGCAGGAAAGGACAGGACAGGCTGAGGACGTTTCCACCAGCACAATAGAGAACCTCTCCATTAACAAACAGAGCACATGCTAAAATTAGAAGACAAACAATTAAGAAAGCAAACACATAAAATGACTGACAGGTGATCTTCCCTCAAAGATGCAAGTGTAATGACCACAAGTATGGCAATCACTCACAGTATTATCATCTACATGAAGATATAAAGACGAATAATAACTTGAAAAATATCACAGATGATTAACAGCTTTACGACGCTGGCATGCAGATTAAATTCAATTCAAGTTTTTTGTAAAGCACTTTTTACAATAATTATCGTTAAGTAAACTGGTTGCCTAAATTTTTTAAGTCAACTGAACTTATATTATGTTGAACTGACTTAAAACAACTTGCGTAACTTATAAAATTAAGTTAGAACATGATTAACTTACAATAGTTTAATAAGTAACAATGAACTAAAAACACGTGCTGTCATGACTAATTGATCATATCAGTATTTACAGTGTAGTTGCAGACTAGACACAAGTCGACATTTAATAAACTGTATTAGCCTGATCTCACCAGAAAACGTAAGCATTTTATGTTTTGCCAGTTTAGTGGCTAATTTGTACGAATTTGTATGAGTTGAGTCATATGAAAATGTACGATTTAAAAAAGGAGGCGTGGCACCCAACCCCACCGTCATTGGTTGATGAGCAAATCGTACCAAACTGTACGAATTAGATCGTACGAATTCATACGAATTAGCCCCTAAATTAAAAGTTACGAATTGCCGTGAGATAGCGTTGACTGTATTGTGATAATGAACATGCACAATATTAATATTGTGGGCACTTGAGTGTCTTTAAATCATTTTCAAATTGTTGTAGTGGCAGGGGTTGTTCATCACAGTGCCAAAGGCTGAAAGACTTAATAAGATGTTTACTTTCAAAAAAAATTATATTTTCACATGTTAATCTGGCCTACAACTCTGAAAATTCTGTGACTATTTGCAGGCCTTTTGTTTATTAACTCTGTACAGCCAGTGTTGAGGAAAGTTACTTTTAAAAGTAATACATTACAATGTTGAGTTACTTCCCAAATATTAACTAGTTGTGTTACTTAGTTACCTTTTATAGTAAGTAACGCGTTACATTACTTTTGAGTTACTTTTAAGTAACTTTTTATTACCTGGCTGAAGCTTAATCTCTTTTAGAACTTGATTATCTCTCCCTCTATTTTTTTTTTTTTAATAGATGAGTTCTGCAATTAACAACGCACTGTACAACCGACAAAAATATTTTAGGATAATGTTATCTGAGAACTTCCTGACCCAAGAGCTGTACATGCCGAATATATAAATTATTGAAAGTTTTAAGCAATGTGTTTGCTACTTTTATATTATTTGTGTTGAGTAAAATCACTGTCCATTGAGACAATCCCCTTTTCCTTTTCTTCCATGTGTTCAAAACAACGAACACATTCTCTCGTTAACTTTAATTTTAATTCGGCTAATTAATTAAACTAAAAAGTAACGCGCATTACATTTTCAAAAAAAAAAAGTAACTCAAATATTCATTCATTTATTTTCTTGTTAGCTTAGTCCCATTATTATTCAGGGGTCACCACAGCGAAAGGCACCACCAACTTATCCAGCATGTTTTTCACACAGTAGATGGCCTTCCAGCCACAACCCAGCACTGAAAAACACCCATACACTCTTGCATTAACACCCACACATTAGGCATGGGCCAGTAATAAGACTCTGACGGTATGATAACCTTGGACAAAAATATCACGTTACACGTTTCACGGTATGACGGTATTGTGTTTACTGCTCTAAAATATATTCTTTTTAAATGTCTGGCTAAAAAACAAAACCCTTTCCCCCTTTGAACACAATATATTTTATTTTGAGAAACATTTCAAGTATTCTGGGGGAGGAAAATTTTCAGGCTAAATAATTGACTAAATAATTGACCAGTGACCTTCTTGCTGTGAGGCAACAGCACTACCCACTGCGCCACTGTGTGCCCCGTAACTTAAATATTATTATTTTAATTTTGAAAAGCAATGCGTTACTTTACTCATTACTTATAAGTAGTATAATTACGTAACTCACGTTTCTTGTAATGCGTTACCCCCCAATACTGTGTACAGCAAATGTAGTGACAACTGTAAATGCATTTACTAATCTTACCTGATGTTAATTTCTTAGTTAATGCCTAACAATACATTAAATCAAAACTTAACTACAAATTTTTTTTTTAATTTTTAAATTAATTGAACATATAGCTATAATATTGCTATATCTCACTGTTGATTTCAACACATTAACATTTATCTGATTTTATTGTAAAGAGTTGTACTTTATCATCATTTTGCTATTTAATTTCTTTATGCTTAAAGTTATTTATGCTTAACATTATATAGGCCTACAGAATTTTTTGTTATTATCAGTGGTGTAGTCCTAATAAAAAAGGTGGTGTACTATTACCCACCCAACCCAAATTTACAGGGGCTAAAGTGACGCCAATGCTGCTTTTGAATTGTACCTGTATTGTACCTGCAAAACACATGAGTATACCGAGGGTATACACGATTATTGATACTCAGAAGTCGTAATACTCAAACAGCTCATGGAAAAAAGTAGGCATACCGAGTATACTTACGTATAGCCCCGACTACACCACTGGTTATTATACCTGTTAAATATTTAGTTGCGTTCATATCGCGATAATGGAGTATACCGTGATAAAAGAAACGACCAAATTTGATACTAATGCAGACACAAAGGTACAACACTGAAAGCAAATATTGATACCTGTGAGATGATGTATCTTTTCAGACATTCTTCACAAACAGCCTTTTTGCAACAGTGTAGCGGCATGATTTGTTTGTCGTCAAGACAAATGCGACATGTCAACACCACAGACAAACTGTTGTCAGCATTATATGAGCTGTGTATTCCAGACACCATCAAGTCAGAGACGGTATAGGGCACTGGGTAGGGATCATGGTTGTCCAATTCTGAGTTTGGCAAGTCGGTGGGAGGTAAAACCAGTACATCTGAAGATGATGATGATGTTGATGATGATGATGAAGTCTCGTGATTAGATGTTGTTTTCTGAACAGGTATCCTATAATTATCATTGGCAATACAGTATACAGTGCAGTAAACATGCTCCTTTGATTGGCTGGGATCTTCGCCACTCTTCAAATCAATATTATAATCAATATGATCATTCCCATCAGGATTTCCCAATCCTTGATCGCTCCCAGTGTCTTGTTGGAGACTTTTTGTGCTACATTGCATCCTTTCATCCTCCGTTTCATAGTCCAAGTCGTTTAGTTTGATGTCATTTCCTACTTTCTCTAGATCTTTGGGATCTTCTGTATCTCTGATAGTGGAACCAAAATTCCTTCTTAAAATATCCACAGCTCTTATGTTTTCCCTCTCGATATGTTCTCTATGACCGCTTCCTGGTCCATGTTTGTGTCTATGAAATTCCAAAACATCCTTCGAGGATAATGAGGATGATGATGATGACGACGGTACCTTCGCCTCACCGCTGCGGACATCCCGGCCGAAATCAGTGCTCTGTGTCCCGCTGGATACATAGACAAATTCCCCGTCGCGTCCGGAATAACCGGGCATATTTCGCGCGGTGTCATTCACTCGCACGGAAGACTCATCTTCCATTCCTGAGCGGTCAACTTTCCATTTGTGCGAAAAACACACAGTCCGGTTTCAAACTCACAAACTAAAAACAGCGAGTAAGAACTAATACACCACTTCCGGGTCCGAAATGGCGAATCGTACTACGGCGAAGCCTCGGCTTATGAATATTAACCATCCTACGTTGACGTTTCTTGGTAACGATCCAATGACACACGTCTATCTCATGAATATTAACTAGATAGATTTGACGTTGTTTCTTTTCCTTTCAACCAAACATTACTTAATATTAATGAAAATCCGTCGTCAGCATAGTAGGATTCGTGAGCTCACAGCATAGTGTTATGCTTATTTCGTTTATGCTCGACAAGGTGAGAACTATTACTGTTAATAACCTATTAAATGCGCATCCAATTTTTTAGCACTTGCTAGTTGTGGCGTTTAAACATTTGATTAGATCTATAACATGCAATAAATGCATATATAAACATTAAAAATGATGTTTTACATTATAAACAACTAAATACTCTTTATTTTTAAATGTACGGGTTTGAAATATGTTCTAGTTTCAAAACAACAAAGCATACAAATGAATAAGCCCTGTTTAATATAATTGTTACCTGAGGAAAGCCACAGAAAAAAGCCGCTAAAATGTCATACAGTGATAGTTGACATGATAAAAAATTGATACAGATAATACAAATAGATGGATACAGACAAACAAACAGACAGACAGACAGACAGACAGATAGACAGATAGATAGATAGATAGATAGATAGATAGATAGATAGATAGATAGATAGATAGATAGATAGATAGATAGATAAATAGATAGGCAGGCCCAAAATACTACTTAACCATTAGATAGATAGGCCCAAAATACTTCTTAACCATGATCTTTATGTTGCAGCTATCCTTCAAAGATTATAGCTAGAATAAAAAAAATCTCAAATTGAGTGAGCAGACAATTTCATTTTTACATAAATATACATGCTGAATAACATTATTATTATTAAGGTTTTTCTGTACAGAAGTCATTCAAAACATTTAAACAGTCCCTTTATGATGATAATAATATTAATATTAATAATAATAATAATTCCTTACATTTATATAGCCCTTCTCTTTACACATTGGGGCAATCTCCTCATCCACCACCCGTTTACTTGCATTTGCTTGCTTACTTGTTTTCTTTGTATATAAAATACTTTTTGTAAAATCAATTTGATGTGCACAGAAAAAAAAATAAATAAATAAATAAATAAATTTAAAAAATCGGACCACTTTTTATCCCACTCTGCCAATCTTATCTTGATTAAATCAAAAACACTAGAGGGAGGTAGAGTGTAAGGCAAAAAAGAAATATCCATTTGGTCACCTTAGATTGGTTCCGCTTCAGTGCTTTTGAATGTTAGAAAAAGAGATACGAGCAAATGCTGAGTGTGATGTTTCCTCGGAAAAAGTAAAAGGTAAATTAACCCAGTAATAGGTCACTTGGGTATATTGTAGATGCTGAATCAACATTCTGCTCCACCTTGTTGATCTCCTCTAGGATAAAAAGGCCCCAGGGCCACTGATGATATTTGCACATTCACAGCACCTCACAAGGACAGACATGAAAGCTGCACACTTCACCTATACGCAATTAAATATCACAACATATGTGTATAATTACTACTGTAGGACTATATTATACATTGATAGCTTTTAGATTTATAGTTTGGGGATATTTTAAACGTTTCGTCACATGGCTAATAAGTATACTTTGTTCTGTTTCTAACGTTATTAGCAAATTCCTAGCACATTTTTTCTCCTCGTACCAATTTTATTTAAAACAATGGACAATTTTGAGGAATGTAAACAGTAACATTGGTTCTAATGTATTTCCTGTATTACATTTTGAATTTTCATAGCTTCCAAGAATCCACAAAGCTCCACATATCGCTGAATAATGTTGTGGCAGCCATTTTAACATTAAGATATGATTGAACTGCCTCTTGTTACAGCTATGAAATAGTTTGGTAACAAGCAGGACATGTTCATGGGCCACTGACATCACCATATTGAAATGGTCTACACAAAAATTAGATATAATTTTTTTTTTTTTTAAATAACTAGTTTAATAAAAATATACTTTAAGTTAGTCAGCTCTTAGATGACTGTGGTGTCCCTTTCTCATAGGAAGAATTTTTGCATCAGTTTTCTTTTTCAATTCCCCCTAAAGAATATGCTATTGTTTTTGGTGCAATCCCTGATTGTGTTATACCTTTAGTCAAATCTGACCCTAAAGCTTCTTTAGATTCTTTTATTTTTGACAACACAAACCTTTTTGTTGACAAAACTCTTCTAAGTTCTATGTCAAACAAAAATATTTGCTTAGTTATTAATAGTTCTCAGATCTCTTTATCTGCTTGCATAGGTTTTTGGAATAATATATTTGGTGAATTAGATTGGGAACAGTTTTAATTTCTTCAGAAAAAAAAATCTAATAAAGCTGTCCATGTCTCAATTAAAATCATTCAAAATGGCAACCCAATAAATACCAAACTAGCTAAATTTAGTAACAATATTTCCCCTAAATGCTAATTTTGTACTCAACATGACGAAACCTTCCCCTACTGTGAGCATGAATTAGAGTTAGCATGGGTTAGAGTCATGTTGTTACAAAGTTTTTAAAGCATCAATTAGCATGTTGTTAAGGCATTTCTAATATGAATTTTCGAATTTAGATTTTTTAATGACATCCTGAAATGTTTGTGCTTGCAGTATATTGTTAACATGAAGCACTGTATTAACTTAATTAGCATGTTTTTAGCATGAAATATGCTACTAAGGCTAATGTACAGCTAACAAGTTTCTAGCATGCTTTAATGTATATGGTAACTTAGGTATGTTCAACTTTGAAAGTTTTATATTTATATTAGTAAGCAATGAACCTTTTTGTTTCACATCAAAACACTTCCCAGTATTACATTTTAAAAAACGGAGTGTTTGACAAATCCCAAATCCCCTGTGTGACAATTTTTAAAAGCGTGACACGAACCTGTCATTAATTAATAAATCGAAATCATGGTAATTAGTCATGCTTAAACGTCCATCTGTTAGGGGGCTAATTTTAAAAATTCTAAGGAGTGACCATCTGTTATTATCTGTGATGAATCAAAGAGGGGTCGCAGTGTCACAGAACACATTCAAGCTCGCGTCACACGTTCAAAGCCATCAAATCCTGCTCCACAAGCAGGCTTAATGAAGAGGAGAGTGCCTCCCTGGCTCTTAAGACTTCTACAGTACATTCATATTGGTTTGCATTTTAATGTCTAAGATGACAACTTGGACAGATGGATTAAAAAAGATGAAATACTTGTCATAACAATGACATCATGTCCTGGGTGGTTTCCAGAGTACTGCTAAGCGGTTGCAAAGGTGATCAAACTATGGCAAGCTGCTTTAACATTTAATTTATACAACATACTAGCATTTTTTTTCATGCTACTAGTATTTTTTATATGCTAGTATATTGTACATTAAAAGAACACTCCACTTAAAATGTATAATAATAATAATAATAATAATAATAATAATAATAATAATAATAATAATAATAATAATAATAATAATGATAACAACCTCCCTAGAGCTAAACAGTAGATTTTTTACCAATTTTGAACCCATTCAGCCAATCTCTGAGTCTGGCAGGAGCACTTTTAGCTTAGCTTAGCATAAATCATTGAATATGTTTAGACTATTGGCATTTCATTGCCCATTCATGGCCAACTCATTCTGGAGGGCTTAGCATACAACTTGGCAGGTGTGATAAAGCAACTTGGAGTTAAACTCTGCAGGACACCAGCCCTACAAGACCAAGTTTGGGAACCCCTGGTTTAGATAATTTTTTACATAATGTATCATTTTAGCTGCTGCAGCCAAAGTTCCTTAATTATTACCCCTGAATGAGACAAGCCATATCTGTCTAGAAAATAGCAACTTTAATTTTTCCATCAGTCTTACTACACAATGAAACTACAGAATAGTCAAGCTTTAAATAATGAAATTACTGAAAATCTTTAAATAATGAAATTACTGAAAATCTTTAAATAATGAAATTACTGAAAATCATTTTATTTAAAAAAAAATGTTTTTAGTGAACTGCTAATCTGATTCAACGATTTATCAATGGATATCTTCTTAATTTATTAGTGACTTTGTTAACACTTTATTTTAAGGTGTCCTTGTTACACATTCCATGTCTTTATTA
>CAIGQQ010026964.1:5506974-5531205 GCA_903798035.1 Danio albolineatus | reverse complement strand
CTTTATTTCTGAGAGTGTACCAAAGGGAAATTTCACTGGCTGCTTCTTTTTTTTTGTACTAGAATGTGTAGTATTCCAGTTGTTCCTAATACTAGGTATTCATTTGATGCTAGTACCCATCATCAGATAATAATTACCTAGTAGTGTTTATTCATTTGATACACTCTCAGAAACAAAGGTACAGGAGCTGTCACTGGGGCAGTACCTTTTTAAAAGATACACACTCGTACCCAAAAAGTCCACAGTGGTACCTCAGAGGTGCATATTAGTGCACAAATGTACCTAAAAAGTACCTCTGAGGTACCATCATAGACCCTTCAGGTACAAATATGCATGTTTTGAAAAGGTACTGCCCCAGTGACAGCTCCTGTAACTTTTTTTTTCTGCAAGTGTGCTAGTTTTTATGTATTACACAATAGTAGTTATCTTACCTATGAAATGTATACTCATTCATTTTCCTTCGGTTTAGTCCCTTATTATACTAGTAAAATATACTAGTAAGGTATATTTTTAAAAGGTACTAGTAATAAAAAAAACTGTTATTTAATAGAAATTATATAGTTTTAAAAAACAAAAACTAGTTGCAAGAAAACAGATACTGGCTGCGTCCGAAACCGGCTCCGATACTTCCATACTATACAGTACGCTAAAATCAGTATGCAAGCCGAGTAGTATGTCCGAATTCATAGGCTGCGTCCGAAACCACTTACTGCTCAGTAGGTACTGCATTTGAATTTAAACGTACCACTCGGCTGTTAGAAAAGTACGTTCTATACAGTTTGAATGTGAGAAGTATGAATGGAATTCGGACGTACTACATCAGCCATTTTGTCATGGTCATGTGACCTACCTGCGTCAGTTGCTTTGCTTCACTCCCATTCATGAATTCTCTCGTGGGGTGTCATGGGATAGCGCAGCGTGCATGGGATGCGCACTTCAGAATCTCGCTGGAAGTAGTAAGGCCTCCGGGTACTTCTCGCATACTGATTTTTTAATTATATGAATTCCGACATACAACTAGGCTTGCATACTGTTTTTTGCGTACTGTATAGTATGGAAGAATGCGGTTTCGGACGCAGCCATAGAATTCGAAAATCAGTATGCGAGAAGTCCCCAGATGACTTACTACTTCCGGCGAGATTCTGAACTGTGCATCCCATGATACCCCGCAAGAGAATTCATGAATGGGAGTGAAGTGACGAAACTGACGCACGTGACCATGACAAAATGGCGGATGTAGTACGTCCGAATTCCATTCATTTTTCTCACATTCATACTGTATAGAACGTACTTTTAACGGCCGAGCAGTACGTTTAAATTCAAATGCAGTAGTAGGCGTAGGCGGTAGTAGGCGATTTCGGACGCAGCTACTGTTTATAGTATAAATGTTAAAATGGCTTGCCATATCCATAGTGTAGTTTAATAATCAAATTATAATGGAACTCTTCAGAAAATGCAGGCCATAGCAATTAGATGATTCAGTCCTATGGTAAGTCATTACATTTTGTACAGTTCTTCCATCAGTGCTGCAGATAAAATATTATGCATCATAATAATAATTCAACTACTTATGGGGTCTGTGGCACAGAGCCCAGACTCAGCGTTTGATGGACAGGCATAAAAAAGATAAGCTAATAGGAGGGAATGCTTCTGCCATCAAAACGTGCAGGGAGCAGCTTCAGCGTCAGCAGCATTCTCTAGTGAAGTCTGGTCTTTCATCCCTATACTGTATATCACCTCCTTCCACAGCACAACTCCTCTGTGCTCTTCAAAGCACCCTACAGTCTTAATACAGAATGGAGCATCGAGATAGGATACTAGCTTTAGCCCTATAAAATATTGAAGTCAAATTGATCCTGTTTTTCACGGAGAGTTTTCCACACATCATCAATAGCTCTGCACGTTGTGAGGTTTTGGAGATTATTAAGTGACCTATGTGCTCAAAGCACAGTTCAGATGCAGTGTCTCAGTAGTTTGAATTGATTCCCCCACTCTTTCTTAACTCTCTTATTCCTGTAGATTTTCCCCACTGGGTATCTGCTGAAGTGGGAACAAAGTAGCCAAGTTTTACCCCCTTCTCTAAACCAAGAATGGTTTCACCCTTTTAGCTACAGTAGATAAGTGATACTTGGTGACAAACTTTAACGTTGGAAAGTTTTAAGTAACTTTTTAAAAAGTTTAACTGAGAATGTCCGGGCAAAGTAGATATTGCTTGCGAAGATGTTTTACCACATGCTAGACTTCGTTTCAGTTTCTAACATGGTAAGCAAATTCTCAGCACAAATTAGCATAAAACATTAGAATATTTCTAGAACGGATATTCTTAGCATAAATTATGTGTTTATCTTCTTGCTACAAGGATTTTATAGCATGAATTAGCATGTTTTTAAGGTGTTTCTAACATGACTTATCTCGAGTTTAACAGAAAATGTTTTTGCTAACAGTATATTATTAGTATGAAGCCGTGGTTCAATTTAATTAGCATGTTTGAGCTACTAAGGCTAATGTGTGGCTAACATATTTCTAAAATGCTTTGCCACATCATGACTAATGTGTTTTAACATGTTGCTAGCACACTCTCAGAAATAAAGGTACATGAGCTGTCACTGGGGTGGTACCTTTTTAAAAGGTACACATTTGTCTTTAAAGGGTCCATATTGGTACCTCAAAAGTATACATTAGTACTTTTGTACTTTTTAGGTACTAATATGTACCCTTGACATATTAAAATGGGCCCTTTAGGTACAAATGTGTACCTTTTGAAAATGTACCACCTCAGTGACAGCTTGCGTACTTTTTCTGAAAGTGCATGAATTAGCATGTCGGTAACATGATTATCATATTCTAAGCATGAATTGCAGTGTTTTTTAGCATGTTTCGCTAATACTTTATTTTAAGGTGTTCTTGTTGAATATGTTCCATTATGTTATCACAAGTCGGCCTAATTGCACAAAACTAACCATAAACCTAATCTAAGTACATGTAAGAACCTAATATTACTCAGTAGTTGATGGATAGATAAGTACACATTAAAATGATACGTATGTTTCTAACATAAATTACCATTCTGATAGCACAAATTGCTAACATGAATTGACATGTTTCTAGCATATTATTAACACATTTCTGCAACGAATCGACATATTTCTAGTGTAAATGGCCACCCTTAAAACCTAACTTAACTGCTAGCAAAAAAAAGCATGTTTGTGTTAGCAGGTCTCTAACATGAATTAATAGAGCTAGAATAAAATCACTAGCATGCTAACATATTTCTAATATAAAATACATGCTAAATTTAGCTATTGTATATGGTCTGATTCTGAATGACTTTTAGTCGAAAGATTTGATCATCCATTTCATCAAGTCCATTAATTTTAGAAAAGACAAGGGAAACTGATTCCAAAGACTATAGAATGCTCAAGACGTGTCACTTGTATAGTTTTGAATGGGGAAAAGTGTTACGGTCAACATGGCGGATGAAGCTCTGCCTTCAGAAGCCAATCAGCGATCACTATAGACTGATGAATCTCTGGGGGAGGGGATCGGACCAGCCGTGAGTTTCTGCAGATTTTGTGCAATTAGAATGTTTAGAAATGAAACTAAAGAGATGGTTGTTGTTTAATTTTATTGGTGATTCCTAAAATGAAATTTAATCATAAGCCTGCAAGCAATTTGGGAGAATTTGATGTTTCCCTATTCAGACAGAATGCCTGAGAATACTGCCCGAGAGGCGTTTCAAAGATAGCTGCAGAGTGAAATGACTTGCCTTAAAAGGACTTTGCCGAATCAGAACAACCTAAAGGTCAGACCTGAGTTTGGTGGTTGAGCTTTGAAAACTGTAAGAGGAGATACTGTTTAAAAATTGAGTAAGAAGCTTAAATACAACACAGGTTCATTGTGAATACGTATCCAACTATACATTTCTGGAGAGCACGAATTATGTAGTCAGAGGTACATGTGGCTGGATTTCATCTTTTAAACGAACAACTTCTGTTTCTTTGCATGCTACCAGCTGACCACTTACCTCCATGTGGATGGCTTTTCCACTGTTAGCAGTTTGTCCAGTGGCTAGCTGTGTATGTCAGTGGACTTGAGACTCAAAGTGGAGTTGACTGCGATGAAGGGGTTCGAGTATGCCAAAGAACAGTTCCAGAAAGCAGGTAAACAAAAGGCAAAAAATGAAAATAAACAAGAAAATAACAGGGTGAAAACATGGTAATATCTGAAAACGTGGTAGAAATCAGGCAGATTTTTTTTCTGGATTGCTTTTGAAAACACTTATTTGGGTTTAAGGAAGGGGGTGGGTGGGGTTATCGTTCAGTCAGTCCGTCAGGTGACAGCGGCCTCTGGTGGGTTTAAATAAGCAGGCAGGAATGACACTCACAAGAGAAATTTGAGATCTCATAAAGCATACACAGCGGCCTCTGGTGGATTCATGAAAATAAAAACTGCAAAAAAACAACAACAACAAAAAAAAACGTACCTCCTAGGACGTATTTGGCGCTCTCCAGAAAGGTATATAGTGGTACTTATCCACAATGAGCATGGGTTGCTTAAATAGGATCTTAGTTGACTTTGTCAAGCCAACATATCTATATGGATTTATTCTGGTATATCAGTTCCTCTGTAGCTCAGGTGTGTGTGTGTGTGATCTTTAATCACTTGTTCCCCACAGGCAACTGCACAACACATGACTGTAAAACAAACACTCGCCTGGAGTGTTTACAGAAGAACAAAAGGCAGTGTTCAAGCAGGAACATGTGATGCTGAAGCAGAGAGGGGAAACTGTATGATTGACAGCAGTTCTTTCTTAAGTGGAAAGACAGTCATCGTGACAATGTCAAGCAACAGTCTGTTGCTAGGCACAGTCGCTGTGTGCTGTATGACACGTTACTATACTTAGACATGACATAATAAGGCAAAGAAGTGAAGGCAAGAGAAGCAAAATGAAGAGTCATTGACACAGTCTGGTTTTATTTACAGTCAAGTAACAGAAATAGAAAAGGCCTAACTATTGAAAACTCAGCACTGAACCTGATGAAAACAACCTGCGTAAAGCGTCTACCATGAGTGTCGTTTGTTTTTAGACTATCATAATCCACCATTTTATTAACGAGGATGGTTAAGCTACAATATAGCGTCAAATAAAAGCTACATTTGTGATTTTGTCCGGACCATGCCGTACACTTTACAAGATTTTCAACTAGTTTCTAAATCCATGTTGTTGTTTGTGTTATTATTTACAGTTTTGGTTAGAGCATCGTCATGGTGACATCACATACACTCCTGGGTAGAAGCATCATGCAAGATTTCCAGTAGGAGATTCATTTTCATTCAGGATTCTTTATGCTGGATAATTCTGATGGTCAAATCTGACATTTAACAGCGTCAGGTTTTTGTTTTACATGTATGAATCTGACATTAGCTTTGACTGAGCCTCGCGACAGTTGTTTTTTGCTTTAACTTTGCCCTGTTTATTTAATATCATAAAGTCTAGTCAAGCACCATGTTGAATCAGAATGTATTTACAAATGTCTTAGAAGTCACTTGTACAGCAGCCAGACGTGATGTACAGTAAGACTCGCTCATCTGGAATCTGCTACTCTTTGAGAAGTGTAAGCGAACAAGAACCTTCAAACAATAGTAATAATAAAGAGGAATACCTTGAAAACTTGAAAAGGTTGAATTTCATCCCAAAAAAACTCAAATCAAATCAAACATAATATATAAAATCGGCCTTATTCTATAAAAGTATAAGTTAAGAGATATATGAATTCACACAAAACAATTCAGAAGTAAAAAAATAATGAAATAATAACAATTTTGTAATTTTATAAAGCTATAAAGGTCCTTAATCCTGAAATAATTAAATAAATAATGTTTAGCATTTTTTTAGGGGTGCTATGTAAAATGACCCCCCCCCCACACATACAGTGCTCAGCATAATTAAGTACACCCCATTTCCAAAATGAATATTTGTAGCCATTTCTCAGTGAATATAGACAATGTATTTTGGTGCATTTAAACAAAACAGATTTATTAAACAGATATATTTATTAAAATAATATTTTAGTCACCAAACATATTTATAAATTGAAAAAAAATTACAATTAAACGCAAAATATTGCAAAAAAAAAAAAAATGGTCACACTTTATTTTGATAGTCCGTTTGTTTAATTTAAGTTACATTGTAATTAATTCTCATTAGATTATAAGTAGACTGGGGTTAGGGTTGGGGTTAGTGTAAGTTGACATGTACTTGCAAAGTTTCTTATAGTCAGTTAAATGTCTGTTGAAGGAGCATATAAACAGATATTAAGCAGACGGTCTACTAATACTCAAATGGACTATCAAAATAAAGTGTTACCAAAAAAAATAAAAAAATTACAACCTACAAAATTTCAACAAATTTTTTAATTTTTTGCTTTTCTTGATTGTTCCTCTTTTTAAAATTTGTGTTTAATATTTTTCTATAACATATAAATTTGGGTGTACTAGTTTTTAGTTTTTAGACCATTATCGTAAGTTATTTTGTTAGATAAGCTCCAGATTTGACTGACTAATCTAATGTATATGCACAGATATAGTATTGTAGAGCTTCATATTAATAATATGAATTTAAAAGCTAGATTTGTGAGGGGTGTACTCATCCAGTATTTGCTGAGCACTGTACACACTTACGCACGCACACTATGTGACTACATGTATTTGCACTGAAATCTTAATTTAAATGACAGAATAACTATATATAAAGGCTGCTATCCATATAACAATAGATAGTTTTAATGAAGAGAAAAAAACAAGGCTTATTATTAAAACTATAGTTTGAAAATGTAAGATATTCTTCAGCGTTATTATGTTTCTTCTCTTCATAATACCATAATTCATACAGATGTTTTTAATTTTTATTTTAAATTATAAAATAAATAATTCTACCTAATACTAATCAAAAATTATATATAAAAAAACTTTTCCTTTGGCATTGTCCCTTATTTATCAGGGGTTGCCACAGTGGAATGAACCACTAACTTTTACAGCATATGTTTTATGCAGCGGATGCTCTTCCAGCTGCAACCCAGTACTGGGAAACATCCATACACTCTCACATTCACACACACACAAACACACACACATACTATCTAGGCAATTTAGTTTATTCAATTCACCTATACTGCATGTCTTTGGACTGTGAGGGAAACCGGAGCGCCCGGAGGAAACTCACGCCTACATGGGGAGAACATGCAAACTCCACACAGAAATGCCAACCGACCCAGCCGGCACTTGAACCAGCTACCTTCTTACTGTGAGGAGTCAGTGCTAACCACTGAGCCACCATGCTGCCCAGTACAATTGTGAGGTTGACGAACCAGGAAGATTCGTAGTGGGTTCTCAATGGATGGTAATGCGAGAAAACCTCTGAAAAATGATGGCACTGCTGGCTGATGGAAAGTGTAAAGTTCTGGTTCGTTTACAGTGTAAGAGAGTAAAAACCAAAACAAACCCAGCAAAGTTAAATAAAAGACTAATAAACAGCCAACAAACTAACCATATTATGTACAATCACACTATTATACACAGACAGGTCACAAATTGCTTACGGCACCACAGTAGCTCACTCGCTCGTCAGATTAACTGACGCCAAATTTACGTTTTGGTGATCCTGCCTCTCGTAGACGTCTTGCGAGTTGCCATCCCACTTCTGACACCAAATGTTTTCTTGCATTTACCACCCATTAAGAACCCACTATGAGCCTTCCTGATTCGTCAACCTCACAACAATACATGATTCTACTTAATACTAAACAAAAATTATAGAAAAAAAATATTTTCTTAATGTTTCATTTGATTTTGGGATGAAATATAACCTTAAAAATGTTCTGAAAAGGTTCTGTAAGGTCCACCCGCATAGGTATCCTGTCCTCGTGTTGTCATTGCATAACCCAAACAAATAAATCTATCACTCCACCACACTGAGTCGAATGCGAGCGCAAAGATTGCAGCGAAGGACTGCAGGGAATCATTTGCCAGCGAGGTCTGGAAAGTGGTGCGGCTAGAATATCTTTATTAATTATCAAAGCCACTCAGCTTTGCCAGTGCAGTTCACAAGGGGTTTGATCAAACACAGCTCAGTCGGAGCCTCTGTTTATGTACAGCCGTTCTGGCTAAGAGCAGATTTGCCATTTATTGGAATGTTAACAGGATGACATTTTAGGCACTTTCTTCTGGAAACTGCAGATGTATGCATGTCGACCCAACACAGGTACCAGAATCAAGATAAGATACATAATTCATCATCCATTTTTGTTGAGGAGGAGGGGGGGTTCAGATGTTTGTCATGGTAGTGAAGATCTGATGCATCATCCGAGGCCTACAGTTTGCACAGAGTTTTAGGCGAATGAAAGTGCAGTTTTAGAGTATTCATTGAGGAGGAAGGGTACAAAAGAAGCTAAATCACCTGAACAGCTTCGGCATTTCACGTAATTCTAAGCTCTCAGTTAAAAGCTGGGGGAAAAAAAGAAATAGTTCACTCAAATATTTGAGTTTTCTGTTCATTTATTCCCCCCCAGGCCGGATGTAGAACATTAAAGAAGCTTTTTTTTTTTCTTCTTTTTTTTGCTGAAATTGTGGTCCTTCATTCAAACAATTACTTTTGCTGCTTGTTCAAACAACTTAGTTATATTCAGTTGAACCAACACCGTTTTCAAGTTTTTTGGGGGGGGACAAATTAATTGTTTTATGTTCAATACACTTAAATTTCTAAAGACAATTAAGTTAACTTAATCAAATTGTGTTGGGGAGGAAGGAATTGAAGGAATTGAAGGAATTGTGTCAAACCCAGCATTTTTTACAGTGTTGGTGCTTTATAAAATGATCAATGGTTATCAACACTGTCAAAAAGGGTAAACAATATATACATGAGAAGTAATGAATAGATCTGCTTTTTTTTGTTACTGGCTCTTTGTAAAAAAAATAATAATAATGAAATGCATACTTAAATACACTGTATTAATAAAGAAATAGTTCACACCAAAAATGTAATCCTGTCATCATTTACTCATCCTCCACTTTTTCAAAACATTTTGAATTTCTTTCTTTAGTTAAAGAACTGAAGCTTCTCATACTGAAGAATGCTGGAAATGTAGGTATGAATGTATGTATTTATTTATTTATTTGTTTCATTCTTTCTACTCTGGATGTCAGTGGCTGTTTTTTTTCAACACTCATCTGAATATCTTGTTTTATGTTAAACAAAAGAAAAAAAAACCGTAAAAGTTTAGAAACACTTGAGTGTTAGGAAATAGTGAGGAACTCTATTTTTAGACCAACTATCTTTAAAAGAAACTGGTGATGTTGTTTTTTGCATAAAGTTCATTTGCTTTACTTTGTTGCTTGATTCAAGCACTGAACGAGTTTGCAAAAACACCATCAGAACAGCAAATATTCTGTCATATTGTCTCATTTTAAATCACAGTAATGTCTGAAATTGAGTTTGATTAAGTAACTTGCAGATCTGTGTTGGCTTTGAATGCTGCAAAAAGAGTCAGATGGTTTAGTCCATTTTGTTAAACTCGTTCACTAAAAAGAACAGGTTCAAAGAATGATTTGTTTTTGCGAACCGAAAATCACTCTGAACAATTTGCTTGGGCTGTGGATTAGAGCAGGGTTTCTCAACCACCAGCACTGCATGTTTTGGTTGTCTCCTTTGTCTGTCACACCCATTACAGGTCTTTCAGCCTCTGCTAATGAGCTGAAGATCGAAATCAGGTGTCTATGGTTAAGAAGCAGGAACATGGTTGAGAAACACTGGATTAGAGGTACTAATCAGGCTGTTTCACTTATTTTATTGTATAATATGAAAATGTTTAGATGATCTGTGCATATTACAATTTTTTGAAGTTATATTTTCTACAGTGTATGTACTATATAAGAGAAGTACTACTGTATATAACTGTGTTTACCAGACAAGCAGTTCTAAGTGGATGTGCATGGTAAGCCTTAAATAAAAAACTTAAAAGGGGAAATTTTCATTTTATTTGTACATTTTTCTACTCATATGCCCTCATATGACCATTGCCTCGGTCTTGTAAGTTCTTGTTTTGATGGCAGAGTCTGGACACTGCTCCTGTCTAGTCTTGAATAGATACGCTGGACTCGAGTCCACTTGGTTCATGCAATCATTTCTCATGTCTTTGTATTGAGTTCTCTTTTGTCTTGTTCACCTAAACCTTTACACATTCTGTATAAATCCACTAATTATTTTAACAAAATGTCTGGGCCTGGTAATATTGTTGTCGGTAATGTTTACTTTCCTGCATTAACTAATCATTACACTCAATAAGTTCTCAATATATCATCAAGAGTTATACAGTATGTTTTCGTTTTGCTTTCCTTGATATGTTTTCATAGGTCTCATTTTGACGTATACTATTGATTTAAATTTCATTAAACACCAAGAACCATGGTTGTAACTATAAATCTTCTTTAATGTTCTACCGAAAAACAAAAAAAGTCACATCTCAAATGCCCCAAGGGTGAGTAAACCAACATCGGATGCTCCTTTCTGAGCAAACTTTTCCTTTCAGAAATCACCTTGGGTCTCGTTACTACAGAAAAGGAAAGGCTCTAACCCGAGCAGACTCTTCCACACACCTCCTCGCACGTCACATCACTAGAAATACTGCATCTCTATCCCCTCCCCCCCCTCAATATGTACAGGTATATCGAAAAGAAAGGCCCACTTACACACGGCATAATAAATTATTAGTCTACTAGAAAAGAGCGAACACTGGCACACATGTTAAAAAAGGCGTAAAATAGAAAGAAGTTACAATTGGATTTCTATTCATAATTCTTGTTAACAAGACTCAACACCGTCTTTAAAAAAACGACAATATTCACAAGTAACCTTTCGGAGCGACTGTCACCCCTTCCAAAGTTCGGCCTACTGTATGTCTAGCTGAAAGATATTAAATACGCAACAGATTTCGGACACCTCATGCAAACAAATACGGCTGATCCAATGGCGAACGGATAAAATCATAAACTCTTTGTTTCGTTTTTTCTCTGGCCTGCCGAAAAAAAAAAATAGGAATCTCTTAGCAGCTACTTGTTTGTTTATATTTTTTTTCCGTAACTGTTCTTGGCACTTTCAAGACAAGTACATCCTGGAGAAAAATGAAGAAAGGAAACGACTTGGGTTGCAATTAAACACCGACGGTTAGTCCCAAGTGTTGAGAATCGCCTTTTTGTAAACACAACGGGATAAACGACTCTCCGCCGCTGATTTGTTGGACTAGATAACTAATATACTGACTAGTTAAAGAACATTCTTTAAGCATGGGTGAAAAACCACACGGACACGATATCCACTCGCTCCATTGCACGATTCCGAGTCTTTCTTATTGCAGATCTGTCCGCAGACATAGACGCAATCTTCTCCTCTGGGTTTGCACTGCTTATGTCCAGAGCGAGATGAGAGTTTGTGAGGGTTTCGGGCCACACGAGGGCTCTCTCGCGCCGGATGCTCTGGAGGAGGATGGACTGGGTGTAAGACAAAGAAAACCCACTGTTGCTTGAGTTCTTTGAGGTTAAAGTGTCGGTTCTGCGCTCCTCCGACAGTTCGTAAGACACAATCATGTTAAGACATATACGTAGAAAGACAAGTTCAGACTTCAGTTCGTCGTTTTGATTGGCTGATAAGGCAGTTCTCCTTTTACTTTGACCTGTGGGAGAAGAAAACAAGCATTTAATACTGAATACAGTGCGTGTGATGAGATGGCAGACTAATTGGGATGTTTATTAAGCTCTGCAGGGTCAACAGGGTAAAATGTATAACTAAAATATTTAAAAATGTATGAATGTCATTGCATTAGTTAACAAAACATCAAACCAAATGCCTTTTATATACGTAAAAGACAGCACACGTCTTTAGTGAGGCATCATTCAAGTGTGGTTTGTAAACTTACCCAAAATCTAACTTAATGTGATTAATTAGGTTTTCAGGTTTTCAACTAAATGTGACAGAAAAGATCTGAAAAAAATACAAATCTTTACTTGGAATATTTCTGCAGCCTCACGTAAGTAAATAAGCAAAATTAAAATGTTGGGAAGTTGGAATTGACATTAGTGTATGCCTATCATTATTAATACATGTAAAATTAAAACAATTCGATTACTTCAATTGATAACAATTCATGGAGAGTGTGTAGGTTTAGAAATGTAACCTTTATGGTGATGAATAGCTTCTTTTCATTGTCTTTATAAAGAAATAACTGATTATAAACTAAGGTTGCTGAGAAGAAATGTTCACTTTGGAAGAAAATTTCCGCAGCATTGAGACTTTTGCATCTGAACGATTCATATAGAGCAGTGATGCCCAAGCTTTGTTTTAATGCTGAGCTACAAAATAGCAAACTGAAACTAAATGTTTCAATTACATGTAGAAGACATCAGCGAGCAAATCAAAGCAAAAACAGGAGCAGCTCGACTAGACCCCATTCTGTTATAAATGAGATTATTTTATAATGAACATTTTACAGTTAAAAACAAATTTAAAAGATATAAAATGCATTAGGGAACATAAATCAATGTTTTCTAGTCATTTTATATATTAAATAAATTAGGAAAGTACTCACAGCAAATTTACGGAATAGAGTTTGGTATATTTACCTTCAGCCCACCACACTCAATTAAGTTTGGTTATTGGCCCTTCATAAGAAAAGGTTTGGTCACCCCTGATGTGGAGTATATATAATGCCCATAAAATCAATACAATACTCAGTTGCTAACTGTAATTTAACACTCATATGTAGTTTTTTGGAGTTTTATTAACTTACCAAATCTTTTTTTTGCTTCAATTTAGCATGAAAACATACAATTTTACTTTAGTTAACTATTTAAAAAATAAGAACAAAAATAAATAAATAAATAGATAAAAAGTAAAAGTAATAAAATAAAAGGAACTTGTTTGTGTGTCTGGTTTTTTTTACATCATATGTAAACATATTGGGCCCTATCATACACCCGGTGCAAGAAATCGCAAGGCGTGTTTGCCCCGACGTGTTGCTATTTTCAGACCAGCGCAACCTTAATTTTTCCATTTTCCACCACGTTGTTTAAATAGCAAATCCATTTGCGCCACTTTGTGGACTTATGGGTGTTCCCTGTTGCTATTTTGAAGAACTATAAAAGACTGTGCAATAGACCAGCTGAAAGCAGGTCTAAAGTCCAGTGCAAAGTGTGTTCCACGCCTTCATCTTGTGAGGCTTTTTTCAGTTTATTATTAGCAGTATTTATTTATTATATGAATATTTACGCAAGCTTATGCGACAAGTTTTGCAGTTCACTGCGTTGGAAACTTCAATTTGGTGAACTCTGACCTGCGAAATTGCATTACATGAGTGCGTGAGACCAATCGAAGATCAAAACATGACCTTTCTGGACAGAAATTTAAAATATGGAGCAATCGCTCGCTTTTTTAATGTTTAATCATCTTGTTTAATCCCGCCCCTTGTCACATTGCCATATGACAGAATTTCACATACTCTGGTGTGATCACAGCTTAATGTGGAAACAGCTTCATATGCTCCATCCTGTCAGTCAAACATGTGTTGTGCAATGGTGTTAATTAAATAGACATGCACCGAAACAGGTCACTGTAAACAGAGGGGTTTTTCACAGGGTAAAAATGCACTTTTTGAGAAATGAAACCAAATTAAGTTACGTACTTTTAATGAAGACTCTAAAAATCATATCAACTTTTGTAAAACGAACATTCAATAGTCACCTCTAATAACTGACCGCTGAAAACTAAAAGCTATTTGGCATCTAATGCAGTAAAACTAGTCCATTAATTATGATCTATATGTTCAAGCCTCCAAAAGCTTTCCAGTCCACTGTAGGCCTCTGTGTGCTTCTCTGCATTGTGTTAAAGGGCGTCTGAGAGCGATCTATTCATTTCATTTCAGTTTTCTCATATCGTCTTGCCCTTCTAACTAATTATTAGCTGTGACCTTTTCCACTTTTCATTATTCTATTTTTCTCCACGCTGAATCTCAAAACTCACTAAACAACGCGCACACGCACACACAGACTTTCACAAAGGCACGAGCAGAACAACCTCCTCCCTGAAATATCAAAATATGCCATCTGCTTATGGATGGACCTGCCATTCAAAGCACTCCAATGCATTATGGAGAAGTGAGAGTCTGACATTTACAAAGGCAAGAGACTCATGACGTGACAGAATGATTTAGTCAGCCGGCTATGTAATAAATACAAAACACTGTCTGACAGTGAATATTCAGTGCATCTTCAACAAGATCCTTTGAGGCGAGCGCCGCGGGTACAGAGGGGTACAGCTCCTTAACAATAATTAATTTTCGATGTAGTCTTTTCTCTGGATTCAGTGTAATCCTCATTAATCCCAATTTTACAGCATCTGTTCCCAGAAGACAAGGATGGGGTTGTGTAAAGCATTGTCACTTGCCACTGATCTAAAATAGCGTGTAATTGCACCTTTTGCTGTGTGCATTGGTGGAGGAAAATGGGAATACAAAGACTATTCAGTTAATAGGTAAAAGTAGTTAAAAGAGTGTGTTTGAGCTTAATTTATATATGTTTTACTGTAAACTATGGAGGTATATATAATTAAAATAACTGTTTTCTATTTGAATATACTCATTCATTCATTTATTTACCTTTGGTTTAGTGCCTTTATTGATTAGGGGTTGCCACAGCGGAATGAACCACCAACTATTCCAGCACATGTTTTACACAGCGGATGCCCTTCCAGCTGCAACCCAGTACTGGGAAACATCCATACACTCTCTCATTCACACACACCCATACACTACGGCCAATTTAGCTTATTCAACTCACATATACTGCATGTTTTTGGACTGTGGGGGAAACCGGAGCACCCACACCAACACTGGGAGAACATGCAAACTCCACACAGAAATGCCAACTGACCCATCCGGCACTCGAACCAGCAACCTTCTTGCTGTGAAGCGACAGAGCTAACCACTGGGTCTATTTGAATACATTTTAAAATGTAATTTATTCCTGTGACTTCAAAGCGGATTTTTTGTATCATTACTTAAGTCACATGATCCTCAGAAATCATTCTAATATGCGTTGAGTTGCTTCTCAAAAAATATTTTTGTTATGTTGAAAACATCCTTTGCAGATTACTGTGATGAACAGTAAGTTCAGAGTAGCAGCATCGTTCAGACTGCAGTGATGATGCTAAAAGTTCAGCTTTGAAATCACAGGAAAAATATACATTTTTTAATATATAATCAAAAAGGGTGGGCGCCACGGTGGCCTAGTGGTTAGCACGTTCGCCTCACAGCAAGAAGGTTGCTGGTTTGATCCCCGGCTGGGCCAGTTGGCATTTCTGTGTGGAGTTTGCATGTTCTCCCCGTGGTTGCGTGGGTTTCCTCCGGGTGCTCCGGTTTCCCCCACAGTCCAAAGACATGCGGTACAGGTGAATTGGGTAAGCAAAATTGTCCATAGTGTATGTGTGTGAATGAGAATGTATGGATGTGTTTCCCAGAAATGGGTTGTGGCTGGAAGGGCATCCGCTGCGTAAAACAAATGCTGGATAAGTTGGCGGTTCATTCCGCTGTGGCGACCCCGGATTAATAAAGGGACTAAGCCGAAAAGAAAATGAAATGATATTCAAAAAGGCACATGGCTCTGTGGTTAGCAATGTCGCCTTACAGCAAGAAGACTTAAGCTGGGTTCAAGTCCCGGCTGGGCCAGTTGGCATTTCTGTGTGGAGTTTGCATGTTCAATTCACCTTTATTTGTATAGCGCTTTTACAATGTAGATTGTGCCAAAAAAAAAAAAAACTTCACCAATTGGCGAAAGTGAAGAATTGTGAAGAAAAGTGAATAAAAAGTTCTCCCTGTGTTGGTGTGGGTTTCCTCGGGATGCTCCGGTTTTCCCCCACAGTGCAAAGACGTGAATTTAATAAACTAAATTGCCTGTAGTCTATGAGTGTGTGTGTGAATGTGAGTGTGAGCGTTTCCCAGTACTGGGTTGCAGCTGGGATCGCATCTGCTGCGTAAAACATATGCTGGATAATTTGGTGGTTCATTCTGCTGTGGTGACCCCTGATAAATAAGAGACTAAGCTAAAGGAAAAGGAAATGAAAATTCAAATCGTAAATATTTATTTTAAATAGCAAGAAATATTTAAAAATACATATTTAAAAAATGTGACTGTTTTCACTGTACTTTCAATCAAATAAATTCAGGCTAAATGAGGAGAGAGACTTCTTTAAGATGCATTATCTTACTCTTCTAAAACGTTTGAGCGTATATAGTGTATGTATAGTCTAAATAAATATTGCTATTCCTATTTTTTTTTTTGTGAATTATAAAAAAAAACATTACGCTTTCTAAAAAATGAGTAATTCATTCATGCATTTTTTTTTTCAGCTCAGTCCCTTTATTAATCTGGGATCGCCACAGCGGAATGAACCGCCAAGTTATCCAGCATATGTTTTACACAGCGGAGGCCCTTCCAGCTGCAACACATGATTGGGAAACACGCATACATATACAGCATGTCTTAGGACATGTGAGGGAACCGGAGCACCCGGAGGAAACCCACACCAACATGGGGAGAACATGCAAACTCCACACAGAAATGCCAACTGACCCAGCCGAGGCTCAAACCAGAGACCTTCTTGCTGTGAAGCGATCATGCTGCTCACTGCACCACCGTGACGGCCAAAATTATTACCATATTGAAATCGTTTATAAATTATTTGTTATAGTATTACGGTTTATATGTGTTTGTATTTTGAACATTTTAGTGTATATTTATAATGTGATCAATTATTAATTATGTTCTTTGTACATATTTAGCTCAAAAAGGAAAAAAAATACTCTCTATTTTTATACTAATATCTTTTATATATTACAGTTTATTCTTTTCTCAATTCTCTTAATCAGGTTCTTCACATGAATACTTCACAGTAAATTGTGTAGACACACAGTATAAGTCAGTGTTGTTGGTAAATCTGCTATAGAGTATATTTGAATCTGATCATATGTCACTGGCAGGACTCTGTGTGTCTGCACAGCAGTGATGGGCAGCTCTGCTCAGCTGTGTCTTTCAATCCCTGGAGGACTGCAGGAATGTTCCGACTGGTATTTTGCCATTGGTGTCACTTGTGTGCCAGCGCTGGTGATTCTGACAGGCACATTTGGACCCTGGCCATATGTCATCAGCTGTGCTCATCTCACAGAGACCACTATGGATGAACCATAGGCTGCAGTACAGTCCTATTTCTATGTGTGTACAGTAAGTAGGTTGATCGTCAACAATGGCAAACAACCTTTTTGCTCCTAATTCATCGGTCCAAATTTTACCCAAAATCTGGAGCATAAAATAAATCAATCCATCTATCATGATTTAGCTAGTCATTAATGTTTTAAAAGTTAAATAAAATCATTTAGAAGTTTAAAGCGGTGTTATTTTGGTATCTTTATTTTGAAAGAGACTTTAGTTTGATTTTTGTATTTTATGACACACTGCTTTTCACTTAAAGTTAAACCAAAAAGACAAAATACACAAAAAATGGAAAACTAATTCAGATGATGAATAAAACTACTATATTTATTTGAAGCTTAAAAACAAAATAGTAACAGTATAATTTTAGTGTAGTAGCGCATGTTAAACTAAATGAGAATTATAAACATTGCTTTTGGAACTACAGCTGAAATAAAATATTAATTCATTCATTTTCCTTCAGCTTAGTCCCTTACTTATCAGAGGTCGCCACAGCAGAATGAACAGCCTAAAATTAAATACGTTTATTCAAATATTTAAATTTGACATTTTACAATTTCACAAACATTTCATACACATGCTTCCATGTGAATGCCTCACTGTCTATCCAGATTAAACACTGTCCTGACTGGTCATAAAAGGGTTAGTTCACTGAGAAGCGAAAATTGACTCTCTCCCACAAGTGGTTCTAAACCTTACTGAGTTTCTTTCTTCAAATAAAAAATCATTTATATGCCAAATCAGATATGTATTATGTGTTTCAGAAAATGGGGCGGCACAGTGGGACAGTGGTCAGCACTGTCACCTCACAGCAAGAAGGTCGCTGGTTCGAGTCTCAACTGGGCCAGTTGGAATTTCTATGCGAAGTTTGCATGTTTACATGGGTTTCCAGTTTCCCCCAGTCCAAAAACATGCGCTGTATGTAAATTGTGTAAACAACATTGGCCGTAGTATAGTGAATAAGTGTGTATGGGTGTTTCCCAAAACTGGGTTGTGGCTGGAAAGGCATCCGCTGTGCAAAACATATGCGGAAATATTTGACGGTTAATTCTGCTGTGGTGACCCCTGATAAATAGGGGACTAAGCTGAAGAAAAATGGATGGATGGGATGTTTTGGTAAACAATAATAATAACTAAACAAACTGTGGTGTAACTGACACTTTAGTTGGCGTAATTAGTTAAATTTGCATATAGCGTGGGATTTGAAGATTTTGAAGAGACTCATTTATGTTTAAATGTAAATGGATCCATTTTCACAAATCCAATATCTATTTGATCAGATAAAAATAAATAAATAACACATGACAACCCCAAAACAATTTAACCAACACTTGCACCAGTTTTTGCACATTTACACCAGACATGTTCTTACAATCACTCCATATCAAAAAAAACTAAACATTTAGCATTTATGAAGCACAGCTGAGTGGGCTTGACAAACCATCTGTAGAAACACTTTTCTCTCAAGCTCTCTCTCTCTCTCTCTCAAAAAAATAAAAAATAAAATAATAATAATAAAAATCCACTCCCGCTAACGCTAGCCCTTGATTTTCTGAGCACAAACCGTTCTTTTGTATAATTAACACTCTTCGTGTGTACTACTTGTTGAATCGCTGAATCCCTCCTTAATGGGGTATATGCAAACAGACTTTTAATTTCAGCCAGCCAGCCTTAGCGCTTCCGGTGAACTGTCTTTCCATTATAAAATTGCCATGTTTAAGGTCTGATTTCTTTGAAATCAGTGATCTTTGCTGCCTGATAGGTATATGATATAAAGTGGGTCGCAGACAAGACAAGAAACACCGAAGCACTGCATTAAGTTCCATTTTCCTATAGTTTGTGCTCACCTGCTGATCCTGACGGTGCTAGAAGTTACACAGTCTTTTATCTCATTTTACGCTTCAACAACTAAATAAATGCCTAAGTATATTTAACTGAATGTATTCTAATGTCATTACAACATTGATGCTGTGAAATTTAAAATAGTCACAGTAAGCTTTCACCGGAAGTTTATCAATGCCTGAAAAACACTAGCTGTGCATATAGCCCATTCAAGTAATAAGTCACTTTGGACAAAAACGTCTGAATAAATGTACATGTAGACAAGTAAATGTCAATTTTTACGACACCACAAAATAAATGCGTAAAGAATTCCACAAAAATAAACATTTTTGGAGAAAAAATGGAGAAAATGCATGAAGAGAGCAGGTGTAAACAGGCCTTTAGTGTCATTTTGTGACAGATTACAATATGAAACAGATCTGATGCAAGCTTTGAATGCGTTTCTCTCATTTTCGCTCTTCATATAGATCACAGGTCTAAGCTTTGAAAGCATTGCGGTCTCACCTCCTGCATAATGGAGTGCATTGTGGACAAGAAGAACACAATGGCCAATAGATCAGTGTCAATAAGCCAAATCCTCTTAAATCTCCCAGCGATCGCCAAGTCCACCTCTGAGCATTCAACTACTTCCCCATAAACATTAAAGCTGCAGACAGAGGCTGAGCAAACAGATCACCTCCCTAATATTGACCTAAGCTATTATCACAGCCAGACTGACAACGGCTTTATTTCTTGGAGATGTTGTGATACTCCTCTGGGTTTTGTTTTTGCTGCAGGTCTGTCACAGACCACCTATCATAAAAGCACTTTGCAAGCATGTTTAAGTGTATCCACATGGACACACACATGCACTGAAATTCACTAAACCAAAGGCCAGGACTGCAGCACAACAACAATTTGCAGAATACTGTATAGCTAATAACAAATGACCTACAGTATATGATGGATATTGTTACATAACTTATGTTTTGCTGAGATATTCTAATCTCTGAATGTTAAGAATGTAAAGGTAATTTTAGCTTATGATACAACACATTCATTTCTAGATATGATATTGCATTCTGTCACCTTTGAAAAAAATAAATAAAAAGGTAATGAAATTAAACTACCTATATGAAAATCAATATCAAGCTTTTGTACATGGAAATAAAATTTGATAAAGAAACTGAACCAAAAATGTAATTTTATTCTAAATATATTCCTTCACTTTCTTTCGGCTTAAGTCTTTTCCACTGCACACAACAGATATGCTATTTACAGATATGCTATCTATTCTCTTTATTATTTGTACATTCAGAAATAATAATAATAATAACATAGTAATAATAATAATAATAATAATAATAATAATAATAAAGATTTTATGTCTGTCCCTTCATTCTGGTCAATCCCCTAATCCACACAGGTCTCAATATAATCAGGCCTCTGTCCTGATCAGTGATATCTGCTGACCTGCAGAGGTCAGACTTAAAGATTGATCCAGAGTTCTCATGTCTAACAGGAAACTGTGTGCATTTCAGCATCTCAACATCCAAAAAACCAAAACAAAACATTTTGTATCTGTCCCTTCATTCTGATCAACTCTGCTACATTAACTATAAAAAGGCTTTAAGTGAGTCCACTTCCTCTGGCGGGAAACTCTAGTGGGCATTGAGCATTAACATTATTCTTCATTCATTAATTTGTACAAAATATTTAGCACACACCAGTGGTATACAATTATTTGTCAACTCTGTTATTGTGATATTGAAATAGATTTCTCATTTACTTTTTAAAACCAATGATGAAAATGTATACAATTCTGTTTTAAAGATGTGGTAACTGCTTTGAGGTTAGCATCTTGAGCTTATGCTCAAAATAGTGAAAAACTTTGTTAAATTCAACTCGGTTAGTGATTTAAAGTTTTTTTAACAACAGTTAGCAAGAGAATTAAATGTTTTGTATCATATATAAGCATTTTTAGTGAATTACGGATATAATTTTGCAAAATTTAAAAAAATATTATTTTTTTACTTGTTCTTATCACTTATTCATCAATGTTAATTATTAATAAAATATATTACACTAAGACATAATTTTTTTTTAATATAACTGAGAGCGTACACACACAGACACCTCCCCCACCACACACACACATAAATAACCAAATAAATACAAAAACTTAATTTTTTTAACAATAAAATACTTACTTATATATGTAAACTTTTTTTCTAATGTCAAGGATGTTATATCTTTATCACTAAATTTAAATTAATAAAATAAAAGTGGACACATTTACCTGACACATAAACAAATTATATTATTATTCAAATTTTTCAATCGACCAAACAATAAAAAAACGGGACACTTTAGAATAATGGTTCAGTAGTTAATGTATTTACTAATATTAACTAATCATAGTTCAACATTTATTAATGCATTGTTAAAATCCAAACTTGTGCTTGTTAATGCACGAGTTAGCACAAACTAACATTATTTAACTTAAATAACATTAACCAAGATGCGTAAGTGAAGTTTCACAAACTAATTTCGAGAGGAGCACGTGATATGATTGATCTCGGCTGGTCTCTCATCTGTAATCATTAGTAAGCCAATCAGATCATTCCAAACTCACTATAAATAGCCCGGCTAACATAAATCCCTTTGTTTTTTGAAGAATCCCCCCATCCACCCCATCTCCACCTTTCCTCCTTCAAAGGGGGAGCTCTCGAGAACTACCTGATCTCGTACCCCCTCACATGCTTATTGACATGCAGGAGCCCTGGACTCAATTATCTCTGAGCTCAGGGTTCTCTCTCGGGACAGCATCCCAAACCTGCTATTATTATCATCCAGCAATATCTAAGTGTGAACTCTTGAAATATGGTAATAAATGTATTACTAATTGGTCATGTTAGTAAATACATTAACTAACGTTAACTAATGGACAATTATTTTAAAATGTTGCCCATTTATCTACTGTACGAAAACAAAATTACAAAACACGTCACAATACACTTTAGGGAACTGCAGGTTCTTGCACTTGAGCAATTATAAAAGGCTGAAGAAACAATCTGCATAAATTAAATACCGTGCGCCACATAAATGTACCCTGAAGCCCCAGTATGAAACAATGCCCTGCTAAAAATGTATGACAAAGTAGTGTGACACAAAAAAAGGCCTGCTTTGATGTAAATGCATTCATGATTGCTATAGGCTACTTACATATACATTGGTTGTAGTTGCAAATGCGACGTCTTCTGTGGCCCCTGGTAACCGTACGAATCAAACCCTCCTATAAAGTCAACTAAAAAGGAGAGAAAAAAGAAGAAAGACGTCATTTAATGTACTGAGTGCATTTTAAATGAACATATCCTGATAATATATCTCATGTATGTTTCAGTGTGATGATTATAATAAATGGATGATCATCATTGAGCCCATCTGATATCTATTTCTTGCTGCCGGTTCGATTATATGCTAGGCTAACGGAGTAAAAATGGACAGGATTAGCAAAAGACCCCTGTGTCAGGGCCCACCAGCTGTTCCAGGCCCTGGAAGCTTGAGTATCTGGGCTTTCCACGAAGGTAATAAAGGCTGTGATAAAGATCCAGGCTTTGGCAATCAGAGGCTGTTTCCTAGACTGGCGAACACAGGAGATAAGCTGAGGAATTAGCTGAGAGCTCCTCTCTTGCATCTCAAGCAGAAGGCGGAGGCCAGACTGGACCCATTATCATTCTGATGATAGATTTTAGGGGCATAAACCTACAAATCCCCTAATCCACACAGGTCTCAATATGGAATCAGACCTCTGTCCTGATCAGTGATATCTGTGGACCCGCAGAGGTCAGACTTAAAGATTGATCCAGAGTGCTCATGTCTACAGGACACAGTGTGCATTTCAGCATCTCAACATACATTTATACACAGTGTTACTTATCGACTTAATTATTATTTCTGGAATATATGTTGTGTATATATATACAGTGCTTATAGAAATTTACCATACTTATAAATTATACCTTCCTTTACACCTGTCACACCTGTTGCAGTACCCTTTTTGGACACTTGAGGGCACTAGCTTGTTTGGTAGTTGAACTTCATTTCCTATAATCCTTTGCACTTCTGATTATATTATGTTACAGCTGTTTCTTGTTTGTTAATTTAGCCCTGTCTTTATAAACCCTTTTGTCTTGAATTTTAGTTGCCTTAGGATATTGTTTGTCCCTCATGGCTGGTGTGTTTGTTTGGTGATCTAGTTTAGTATTTGCTGATTTTTGGATTCTTGTTTGTTTTAGTTAGCACTTATACCCAGTTAGTATTTGCTGATTTTTGGATTCTTGTTTGTTTTTAGCACTTATACCCAGTTAGTATTTGCTGATTTTTGGATATTTGATTGTTTTTGTTAGCACTCCTGCCCTGTTTTTGTATTTACTTATTTATGGGTTTTTGTCAGTTCTTTTGTTTGGACTCATTTCTAGATTTTTGTATCTTGCTTGTAGTTCCTGTGCAACATTGGGATCATCCTTTGTTTTGTTTTTTTGTCATAATAAATTGCTACACATGGATTTTTGTGTTCTGTGATTCACCATCTCGTGACAACACAAACTGCTTTCAAACGACCTTCTGGATAAAGTTGTAGAAAGCCTACAAAAACCTTTCAAAGCCTGGAAAAATTATTTGGAATGTGATTTCAATACAGGCTGTATGACAAATAAAGTCATTATTTCAAAGGGGTATGATAATTATTATTATTATTTTTTAATAGGCTCTGTACACAAACACACACACACACACATACATGTACTGTATATCTGGGGTCGCCACAGCGGAATGGACCGCCAACTTATCCAGCATATGTTTTATGCAGCAGATGCCATTCCAGCTGCAACCCATCACTAGGAAACATCCTTACACACTTATTCACATACATACACAATGGAAAATTTAGCTTACCAATTCACCTATATCACATGTCTTTGGGCTGTGGGGGACTATGGGAGCATGGGAAGAACATGCAAACTGACCCAGTCGAGGCTCGTGCTACCCACTACCCATATATATATATATATATATATATATATATATATATATATATATATA
>CAIGQQ010026964.1:5484788-5506964 GCA_903798035.1 Danio albolineatus | reverse complement strand
ATATATATATATATATATATATATATATATATATATATATATATATACATAAATTGTTTTTAGTAAAGAGTCGTTTAGATAAAATAATTATTTGATGTCTCTCTCACTCTTTTGGCTGTGCGCATAAAATTACTGACTAAAATGGCATAAAATTACCCGGAAATGTTCATAGATTTAGATATCCCGGCGGCACGCAAAAGTTGCGGGTCTCTGTGGATCTGCAGAGCACGTGAGTGTCTGTCTGCAGGAGTTTTGACAGGTCTCGTGCACACAGAATCAGCAGTATGAAACTGGTAAAGGAGAGAAGATTTTCCACCCTCGCTCAGAGATATTTGTTTATGTTGGGTGAAAAAAAAAGAGTAAAAGGATGATAATAATAGGCAAAAAAATAAAGTGTGTCACTAAATATACTTGGCCAGCTGTTAACATACCTGTGTGGCCCGTCCAAGTACAGCCTATATGTGGGAAGCACTGTTTAGGATAAGTCAGGGTACCACAGTTCCATGGGTTTATTTTAACAAATTTATTAAATTACACAACTTAAAACTGTCAACACGACTGCCTCAGTAGTAGTAGTAGTGCTACTAAAACATTTAATCTTTGGATGGCAAAGATGAGTATGTTACAATATTCTGATTTGGTGATTTATGAATTTTGGTTCCACTTAGCCTTCATTAACAATGTTAAAAGCAATTGCTCTTTAATAAATGGAAAGATTAAAAGATCTGCATATACTTGAAAGACATTTTGCAACATTATAAATGCCTTTTCAAATGCTAAATATAAAACGCTGAATAAATAAATACGCAAACCCCCACACACAAAATAGCATTTAAAATGGAAAAAGCAGAGATAAAAATAAATAAATAAATAAATGCATTAAGCTGCATTTCATAACATTCTACAGTTAATGTCCTTTACATAAATATATCTGCAAGGGTAAATGTTAAAAAAAGACGCCTCTAGGCAGATATGTGCTCTTAAACAGCTCTTAAAACATCCCCTTTGCAACAAAACAAATATCTCAAGTTGCTTTACTGCTGAAATTCCTTCTGGCAACTCCTGCCAAGATAATGGAAAATGCTAGGATCACTGATCCAGTAATGAACTAAAAAAACAACATACAAATACCATCAGCCGTGTGCAAGCGGACACATCAAGGGTCTATACAAGCCACCTTCAGCCACAACATCAGCATTCAAAGACACACAAAGAGCAAAATGACTCAAATAGCCATTTATTCTCTTGTAAGCGACACATCCCAAAAAGCAGCCATTTCGGTGGCACCGGCGCTGCAGGGAATTAGGCTGAGATGGACGTTTTCTCCTCACAGCGTCCATATAGCAAAGCTTTATGAGTTTTATTGTTTCAGCTTCGCCCTTCCAAAAGCTCTTCCTCTGACAAAGGCATTTGTAAAAACCGCACGCGGCGCGCAAAGACTATCAGCACAAGCTCCCACATCCCTGCAAACCGCAAAGCCTGATTGCATTTCCCCAAAGGAAAGCCTTAACCTCATTTCCTTGTAGATGCAAAAAAAAAAGTGTTTCCCCTCAACTTGCACGTAACAACACTTCCTAATTCTCTCTTTCTCTTGCTTGTTTTTTTTTTTGGTGCTCTCAAAGGCAGAATCATTTAAATACTGTCCTTTCTTTAAAAGCACCCTGAGACATTCCCCTTGATAGTAGCTGTAATTACGTGCGGACCATGTTGATTGGTTTGAGCTGTTCATTACCTTTACGGAGGTGCTTCGTGTACTATATTAATTAAAGCCGTAATGGCCAATATGGCTTCCCGATTAGTGTTTCCACATGCCTCAGGGATCAATCCATCAATATCTTTGGCCTGCTCGGTGGATTCAGAGCCTTAACAATTACATTCCTCTGAAAAAAAAAAGAGATGCTAACATCACCGTGAGCCGTTCACTCCAACTGGTGGTTCACTGATTGGGAGAGACTTTTTCGAGAGGGATTTCCAATTACACAAATGTTCCTAAATCTCTCCTGATGGCTGATTAAGATGATCAGGAAGCTCACTGGACACCCCGAGCACTGCTGCATTATGTTGGATGAAATGGTGGGTGATGGGTTTTTGTGGTGTGAAGCTTAGCGCATTTCACTAATCAAATGCCAGTAAACTGAACTTTGCGAGAGGATGAAATTATACAGCTATAGCACATGCTTAACTGTCATTTTATTCGAAAGCCAAAAAGGTTATCAAGTACAATCTGCAAATTTCTAGCAATTTAAGATGCTTTTTTCCCCACCACGGAAAACAGATTAAATATGCAACTAAAAAGTAGGTAGTATTTTAAAGTACACACACACATGAAAATTCTGTCAATCATTTACTGTGTGAGGAACAAACAGTACAAAAATGAGTACAGTGCTGTCTCGCTATTACGCGGTTCACTTTTCTCAGCTTCATGGATTTTTATCGTGAAATTTGACATGCTTTTTTTCCAGAGCGCATTGTGTTCCTGCGTCCTAGTCTGGCTCTAGACCATTGTCAATCTTTCTCCTCCATGTAATGTAATGTAATGTGTGTTTTTAGGGTAGGAGGGTAGGGTCTCTCCACACCACCATCAATTTGGAGCATCCACTTGCATGATGCGACGGCAGCCACAGGACAATGGCACCAGTGCGCTTACCACACACCACGTTCAGCTTGCCAAATTTTCTGTTTCGGATGTCTCATCTGAAAGAGGGTGCTCACTGACAAGATAGTGTTCCCTTCACTTTTATTTGGGCATTAGGACTCACAGATCGCATTTAGGCTGCAGGGTTATATGGCTATGGCTCCTATACAGTACAGAATGCGTTCTATGGAGCCAGAATTGTTTCGTAATTCCAAACAAATATAATACAATCCACAAATAAATGTGAAGCGATTTACAAATACCAAGCATATTCACAAATAAATACAATGAGATCCACAAATAAATCTTAAAGATGCACAAACATTAATTACATTCACAAGTAGGTGAAATTAGACTTGCAAATAAAAAACATACACATTTTTTTTAAATTCTACAAATACAAATTTGCCTGACATTTATATGTGAATTGCGTCTTGTGCATTTGTAGATTAGTGTGCATTTGTGGGTAGCTCTCTGTGCATTTGTAGATCACTGTGGGTATTTGTGAGTAGCTCTCTGTGCATTTGTGGATCGCGCTGTGCATTTGTGGATTTTGAAACATTTCTCACGTCAAGACGAACACTGATCCACAAATAGATGGACTCCGCCCACCTTCTACTTAAACCAATCAGATACCGGTCACGTGGTGCTGACCAATCGCTGCTCATTCTCGCTCCAACCATTCACGCTTCGCCTTACAATAGGCCTTTTTCACGGACGGTCGAACGCACGTCCGGTAGAGCGATAGTTGCGTATTCGTGCATCCAGCCGGAGCAATGGAGGCAAAGTCAGATGTGCTAATATAAAGAGATATATCCAGCTGCAGGCCCGCAGAACCACACACGTTTCAGGCTCACACACAATCTAGCGCACACAATCTAGGCAAACCATATATGGTAACTAACTAACTCCTTAGGAGCATTATCGCCACCCACTGTATTTCACAAATATGGCCCGTGCTGACTTTATTCACGTATTCGAATACACAAAGAAAACATAACAGACCGTCTAATTGTAGGATTAAGTATAAATTAATTCAGGATCTTGATATTGTCGTACTTGGTTAAAATGTGTCACATTAAAATGAATTAAATAGTTAATTTAATATAGTTATAAACTGATTACTGATTTAAACTACTATCTTTTACTAAACTGTAGCAACTGTTAGTAATACACACACACACATGCACGCGCACACACACACACACACACACACACACACACACACACATATATATATATAATTTTTAAAATAATAAAATAAAATATTTTTTATTATTATTAAGTTAGTTTGTTTGTATTGATAAATTTGTTGCAAATATAATTACCACAAATTACCAGTACTTTATGGTTTAAAAACAATATATTACTATAATATAGTGTTTAATGTGGGAAATCATTAATAAAAAAGATATTAGAAAATTAAGCAAATAAATACTATTCAATCGCTTGAGTAAAATATAGTATTTTACATTTATTACATGTAAAAAGATTTATTTTAACATATAAGGATGAATTATTGCCAATACATATTAACTTGCTATTATCTCCTTCATTAAAAATGAATCCATTATATAAATTAAACATGTCCAATTTAGATCGTTTAGCAAGGCCAGCAAACGAGTATCTGCTATATTGACTGATCATGACGACTGATATAAAACTGTTCAGTCTATTATATTGAATGGCGATCGGAAACAATGCTCCCCATTCACCCGTCTCGATCACAATATTTGTGAAACAGTAAACACTATTGTTTATTGTGTACAATATTTATTAACAATATATATAAATGACGATGTCCGAGAAGACGTTAATAACATTAACATCCGTCGTAACCATATATGGTTTGCCTAGATTGTGTGCGCTAGATTGTGTGTGAGCCTGAAACGTGTGTGGTTCTGCGGGCCTGCAGCTGGATATTATTGAATATAAAGGCTGTTTACATTTGTGCGTAATGTACCTTTATCATAGCGTAGGCTCTTAGTTTTAAACCGTTACGAGATATAAGGGAGGTGACGTATATAATAATACATGTTTAAATGCATGTATAATATGTAAATGTATAATAAGTGTACGATGTAATAAATATTTGATGAGAGGGAACATGGACCTGTCTTATTTCTGTACGTACATGGATAAATATCATAGAGGTAAAGTTGGTTTTATATTCAGAAATTCAGACATTCTCCTTAATAATATAATTTCAGAAAGATATTCCTTGCAAATTCTAAATAGGGAAATCATAATAAGAGCAAATGATTATCAAAGTACAGCATTGTTTACAATCAATCAGATGCTAATGTTGTTTTGAAGTCACACTTGCATGCTAATTCTGACCGAATATTCAAATTAGCATGGTAAACAATATAGGGACAGTTAAACGAACGAATGTGCGAATATAAAACCAACTTTACCTTAATATGAATATCTTCAGGGAGGGCAAAAGGCTTCTTTTGACTCATGAACTGTGTAAATGTATAACATGTTAATACTGCTAAAATAAGTCAGTCTGCAATTGTTTGTACATGTTTTTTATTCAATGTATTTTTTTTAAGATTTATATCATACATTACATAATATACATTTGTTGACATTCATACATGAGTATATGCATCTATTTTATCTATTTATATTTTTTCAACACATTTCTTAACATACTGTAATAGTGTTAATAACTCATGTCTAATAACTTTATTGTTATCTTTGCCATGATGACAGTAAATTATATTGTACTAGATATTTTTAAGACACTTCTATACAGCTTAAATTGACGTTTAAACTTAACTAGGTTAATTAGGCAGGTTAGGGTAATTAGGCAAGTTAAGGATGGTTTGTCCTGTAGACTATCAGAAAAAAATATAACTTAAAGGGGCTAATAATATTGACCTTAAAAAAAAATTAAATGGCTTTTATTCTAGCAAAAATAAAACAAATAATACTTTCTCCAGACGAAAAAATGTTATAGGAAATCATGTGGAAAATTCTTGAATCTGTTCAACATCATTTGGGAAATATAAAAAATAATAATAATTCAAAGGGGGGCTAATAATTCTGACTTTACGCACACACAGTAATCAACATCTAAAGTAGATCTAAAAAGTTTTCAAAATTGTCTTAAGACAAGAATGGATGTTGTTCAATAGTTTTAGGACAACTTTGATGAAAAGTTGTAATCCACTTCAAATGTTGACTACTGTGTGTGTGTCTATATATATGTCAAAGGTACAGTGGGGTACTAGATGTGAAACTCCTTCACTCTTCTGATGGCTCTCTCAACAAGAATTTGAAGGCGTACTATGGCTTGTCTTTCAGCATCTTTTTTGCTGAACTGAGCTACTGTTTTGAAAGGTGGTATGATGAGTTTGGCCCCTCGCTCCGCCAGAATGTTCTTCCTGTCATATTTACAGCTGAGAAATGCATAACAACTCAAATGTGGTTGCTGATACTTATTGCAATGCACACACACACAGTAGTCAACATTTGAAGTGGATCACAACCTTTCATCAAAGTTGTCCTAAAACTATTGAACAACATCCATTTTTGTCTTAAGACAATTTTGAAAACTTTTTAGATCTACTTTTAAATGTTGATTACTGTGTGTGTGTAGTAATAAGCTATATATATATATATATATATATATATATATATATATATATATATATATATATATGCATCTACTCACATATGGATGTCAACAAATGTATATTATGTAATGTATGATATAAATCTTGAAAAAAAATACATAGAATAAAAACATGTACAAACAATTCCAGACTGACTTATTTCAGCAGTGTTAACATAACATGTTATACATTTACACAGTGCATGAGTCAAAAGAAGCCTATTGCCCTCCCTGAAGATATTTATCCATGTACGTACAGAAATAAGACAGGTCCATGTTCCCTCTCATCAAATATTTATTACATCGTACACTTATTATACATTTACATATTATACATGCATTTAAACATGTATTATTATATACGTCACCTCCCTTATATCTCGTAACGGTTTAAAACTAAGAGCCTACGCTATGATGAAGGTACATTACGCACAAATGTAAACAGCCTTTCCTAAACCGTGCTAACGTATGGATCGTCACCCACCTTCGTAATTAAAAATGTAATTTCTGTGGAAAAACGTGAATCCTTTGTTTAGTTTAGAGTGTGGAGCGATAGAATGTCGGTCCACAAGACAATAAACATCCGCTGTAAATGTTGGCACAGTTTTCAAAGAGGTAGTGAAGACTAGCACATCTGACTTTGCCTCTATTGCTCCAGCTGGATGCACGAATACGCAACTATCGCTCTACCGGACGTGCGTTCGACCGTCCGTAAAAAAGGTCTATTGTAAGGCGAAGCGTGATTGGTTGGAGCGAGAACGAGCAGCGATTGGTCAGCACCACGTGACCGGTATCTGATTGGTTTAAGTAGAAGGTGGGCGGAGTCCATCTATTTGTGGATCAGTGTTCGTCTTGACGTGAGAAATGTTTCAAAATCCACAAATGTACAGCGCGATCCACAAATGCACAGAGAGCTACTCACAAATACCCACAGTGATCTACAAATGCACAGAGAGCTACCCACAAATGCACACTAATCTACAAATGCACAAGACGCAATTCACATATAAATGTCAGGCAAATTTGTATTTGTAGAATTTAAAAAAAATGTGTATGTTTTTTATTTGCAAGTCTAATTTCACCTACTTGTGAATGTAATTAATGTTTGTGCATCTTTAAGATTTATTTGTGGATCTCATTGTATTTATTTGTGAATATGCTTGGTATTTGTAAATCGCTTCACATTTATTTGTGAATTGTATTATATTTGTTTGGAATTACGAAACAATTCTGGCTCCATAGCGTTCAGCTTGCCAAATTTACATAAGTCTTCGATTGCTAGCAGTGTGACAATGTTCTGCAAAAGTCACCTGTGGTAGCACCTAGGAAGATGCTAACCATCGCACAAAAAGTTGAACTTCTGGGTTCAAGGTAGAAGTTACGCTACTGTAGGGCGCCATTACGGAATAAATGAATGAAGATCAAGCGGTTTTGATCTTTGGTTTCATTTTATAATACTGGACCTATATTTCTACGAAGGTTTGAACTGAGAATGTTTAAATGAAAGAAAAGTGTGAAAATGGTAATGCCTGTCTGAGAAGTGAAGTTTCATAAACTAATTCCGAGAGGAGCACGTGATATGATTAGCACACCTGGCTGATCATCTGTAATCAGCAATGATCCAATCAGAGCGATTACTATAAACAGACCATTTTTCCCCTACTGCTCTACCTTCGTTTTGGAAGAATTCCCCCTACCACCCCATCTCCTCCTTTTTTCCTTCCTTTTCTAAGGGGAAGCTTTCGAGACCCATCTGATCTTGGATCCCCTTATATGCTTATTGACTGGGCGGGAGCCTTGGGCTCAAATATCTCCAAGCTCAGGGTTCTCTCCCGGGACAGCATGCCAAAACTACTATAAACGCAAAGCATATCTAAGGGTGAACTCTTGAAAAGTGTATAAAGTGTGTAGTGAGGGGTTTTACAGCCTTAATCTATAATAATTGTAAAAATACAGCTGATTACTTCGCGTATTTTGACTATGGCGGGTTTTTTTTTAGAACACAACTCCTGCAAATAAAGAGGGACCAAAACTAAATTTCATTCATCCATTCATTAATTCATACATTCATTCATTTTCCTTTGGCTTTGTCTCTTATTTATCAGGGGTCGCCAGAGCGGAATGAACTGCCAACTGGTGGTATATGTTTTACGAATGCCTTTCCAGCTGCAACCCAGTACTAGGAAACACACATACACTCTTGCATTCACACAAACACTCATACACTATGGCTAATTCAGTCAATCCTATTAATCTATACCGTATGTTTTTGGATTGTGGGGGAAACATGGAGAACATACAAACTCCACAAAGAAATACCAACTGGCCCTGCCGGAACTTGATCCAGTGCTGTGAGGTGACAGTGCTAACCACTAAGCCAAAGTGCCACCCCAAACTATTGAGTTTGAATTTTCAACATCAGAAGTTGACAAAGCAGAGATCAAGGCCCCATGATGCAGTTTACAGTAAGAGGAAACTGTTAATTAACAGTTTTTTTAACAGTGTACTGTAATATATTTATGCACTGTAAAACCCAACACTCAACTTTATCTAATGAAATGAGTGTAGTTAACTCAAAATTTACAGAAAGTTAATTCTACTCATTTGAAGAGATTTGAACTCAGTGCCGATACCTCATTGTTTTAACTTAAATGAAGTACACATCAACAATACTTATCTAGATTAGTTTTTTTTTTTTTTAACTCAAATGATTTGTAGCAATCAGTTTCCTCAAATGGTTTGAGTTGCCTTAACTTATTAGGTTGTACTGTACTCAGTTGATTTGAGGTCTCTTCACTAACTGGGCCTTCTTAAATGGATCAAGTTTTCTCAATTGGTTTGAGTTACCTTAACTTACTGGGTTTTACAGTCTGTATATATGTTTGTTATACAGTGTACAATGTTTGTTATACGTTGTAATGTATGTATTTGTTATAACAGTAATAAATGAAGTTAGTAACACATCTACAAATGAAATTAAGTTTGCTATGAGGAATATATTTTCAAATATATTCAAATAACTGGTATTTAAGATAATACTAATTTCGCAATATCACTTTTTTCAGACAAACAAAAATGAATAAAAATAACATATATAAGATCAGGCGGTGGCGTAGTGGGTAGCGATCTTGCCTCATCGCAAGAAGGTAGTGAGTCAGTTGGCATTTCTGTGTGGAGATTGCATGTTCCACCCATGTTCATGTAAGTTTCCTCTGGGTGCTCCGGTTTCCCTCACAGTCCAAAGATATGCGCTATAGGTGAATTGGGTAAGATAAATTGCCCGTTGTGTATGTGTGTAGTGGCTCGTTTCCACTGAGTGGTACAGTACGGTACAGTACGGGTCACCTTTACCAGGCTTGCGTTTCCACTGCAAAAGGGTACTCTTTTGGTGGGCGTAGTGTACTACAGAAAGTCTCAGCCGACGTCATTTTCGCTCGAGGAAATGTTTACAGTAAAGCTTTAAGGGTCGTTCACAAATCATACGAGAAGCACTTCTCACAAGACAGAGGCTTTATTATACACATAAACACTGGTGTATAAATGTTCATTACGTACTGAACATGATCTAATTATAACTAGATCAATGATGCGAAATACCCTACGGTCCGCGATTATATCAAATAAATAAATAAATGCAGCATATATGAACACATACAGCCCCTTACAGTCTCCAATATGTTACCAATTACAGAAAAACTAGACACAGCAGACATTTATGCCTTATTTAGGTTCAAAAACAACACGAAATATGGCCCCCAGTCAGTGCAAACCTCTCATCTGTATCTTTAAACTTCACCAGCACATGTAGCCCCTCGTTAGAGAGTAATTCCGTCATTCCCAGATTATAATAGTCCAGGTTAAGAAGTTTGTTATTTCAAACATTGACGCGCACGCGAGCGCAAACGGCAAAGCGAAACCACTCGCGCTCGCACTTACATGGGCTCGTAACCCATAAGAATCTGCTCTTCTTCTTGGCTTTGTGGCTGTCAACAAGGTTTGTTTGAGCTCGGGTCGACCATGGCTCTTTATTATATGTTTATATTATTTCGGTGTATTGTGTCTCGGCTGTGTATTAAACATGGTGGGTCCTTTGTTTTTCTTCTGGCTTGTTGTGCGAGCAAATGACGCATCTCTGTAAACCAATAGCGTTCAGCTGCGCGTCTAGCTCCGCCTTTTGGTCACTCTTTGGTACCCTTGGGACCTTTTGCAAAGGGTGACCAAAAAGTGGTATGGTTCGGTTCGGTACGCTTTTAAACAGTGGAAACGGCCTTAAAAGCGTACCGAACCATACTGTACCATACCGTACCACTCAGTGGAACGGGCCATAAATGAGAGTGTACTGTATGTTTGTTTCCCAGAGATGGGTTGCGGCTGGAAGGGCATCCGCTGTGTAAAACATATGCTGGCCGTTCATTCACCCCTGATAAACAAAGGGACTAAGCTGAAAAGAAAATGAACGAATGAATGAATATATAAGATCATGAACTTCTGCATAAAAAGCTCATATTTACCCAAATAGTCATCCTTAATAGACCATCATGCTCCACAGGCTGTATTGTGCCACAGGGCTTCTCGTCGTGATCTTAACGTGTACTGAAGGCACTCTGTTTAATGAGAGTCCGGCTCTACAAATACAGCCATGCTTAATTACATCCAGAGTGATGTTTAATGATTCTGATTACTCTGATTATAAAATGATAAAATGCACTAAAATACAAAGGAGGAGGATGCCTAACAAATAAACAGCCACACACACATTCACACGCACCCCTCTGTCATTTTAGCTGGTTAGTAATGAGAGCATGATGAGAACAGGCAAAATAAGGATTGACTCTGCAAGGCAACAACAGTATTGATCTAGTAGGCCTGTATATTCTTTGTTACTGTAGCTCTATTCCTCAAAAGGCTCTCCTAAGAAAAACTTACAAGCATCTGAGGGCAAACACACATTAAATGAATAGTCTGTCATGATCCACGTGAGTTTCTTTCTTCTGTCGAACACGATTGGGGAAATGTTGAACAATGTCATACCCAACTGTTCTAGTAAAAAGGCAAACAACAAAAAGCAGCATAAAAAAGTAGGATATTTCAATCCATGGCTTTGTTTTTCATACAAGATTGAAAGTCATGCACTAAAGGGCCAGATTTGCCTTTTTTGGTGAACTAATCCTTATATTACTAATCAGTCCATGTTTTTGTGTGGGTTATTATGCTTTCAAATCTTTTGTCAGGAAAGAAAGGTGACTATTAAAACCGATCCACATGTCCACAGTGTGTTTTCAGGGCTGCTAAGTGTGGTCATTTGAGCTTTACAAATGGAACAATTTCCCCCTTGCTTTAAAACATCAGGCCACAGGCTGGTCATTTTGGATCAATAAAAGCAATCTTTTAGATCCTGCAACATCTAAATTCAGATGTTTACCAGGGCATTCAAACTAGGCTAAAGATCTGCTATCTAGAGCTGCGTCTGCTTCATTACTGAACAAATAATCCTCCAACATATTGTAGTAAAAGGGGTCACTCTATAAAAATCTTAAATTGTGATCATATTTGTAACATTTACCTATCAGATTTACTTTTAGGGAGAGCATTTGAAGACTACAGTACTCAGCATAAATGAGAAATAGTTTTATCTATTTCTCAGTGAATATTAGTAGTATATGTTGGTGCTTTCACGTTTACACAAGGATGGTTATCTCTAAAGGGCATTTATTCACAACAATGCAGCTGATGCAGAGAGATGAAGCAGGTAAATGGTGTAGCAGAGTAAGAGCGATCTCACACACAGTTCATATGGTAAGTAATAGATCCTCTGTCAAACACCAGATAAGCTTATGGCCCGTTTCCACTGAGTGGTACGGTACGGTACAGTTCGTTACGCTTTTAAGGCCGTTTCCACTGTCTAAAAGCGTACCGAACCGAACCGTACCGTACCCCTTTTTGGTCACCCTTTCGAAAGGGTACCAAACCCAGAAAGGATGCTGTAAGGTGGAGCTAGACGCGCAGCTGAACGCCATTGGCTTACAGAGATACGTCATTTGCTCACGCAACAAGCAGAATGAAAACAAAGGACCCGCCATGTTTATTACACAGCCGAGAGACAATGCTTCGTAATAATATCAGCATATAATTACGAGCCATGGTCGACCCGAGCTCAAACAAACTTTGTCGTCTTCTTGAACAGCCACAAAGCCGAGAGAAGAGCAGATTCTTATGGGTTACGAGCCCATAAGCGCGAGCGTGAGGTTTCACTTCTCTCTTGTGCCCGTGTGCGCGTCAATGTTTGAAATAACAAAGTTCTTAACCTGGACTATTATAAACTGGGAATGACGAAGTTACTCTCTAACGAGAGAATAATGACGGAGAGGCGACATGTACTGGTGAAGATTAAAGACACAGATGAGAGGTTTGCACAGACGGGGCTCTATTTCGCATTGTTTTTGAACCTAAATAAGGCATACATGTCTGCTGTGTCTAGTTTTTCTGTAATTTGGTAACATCGGAGACTGTGTGGGGCTGTGTGTGTTCATATATGCTGCATTTATTTATTTATTTGATATAAACGCGGACCGTAGGCTATTTCGCATCATTGATCTGCAGTTATAATCAGATCATGTTCAGTCAGTAATGACATTTATACAGCAGTGTTTATGTGTATAATAAAGCATCTGTCTTGTGAGAAGTGCTTCTCGTATGATTTGTGAACGACCCATAAAGGTTTACTGTAGACATTTCCTCCAGCGAAAATGACGTCGACAAACTTTCTGTCGTACACCACGCTCACCAAAAGAGTACATTTTTGCAGTGGAAACGCAAGCCTGATAAAGGTGACCCGTACCGACCCGTACCGTACCGTACTGTACCACTCAGTGAAAACGGGCCATAAGTCACTTCCCTTATTCAGTTGTGTTTGCACCCAAAGGTGAAGAGAGACATCCATGAAAGAAGATGAGGGGGAGAGGGAGAGAAGTAGAGGTTAACCATCCAACTTCGATTTCGGCCGGTGAGTGAGTGAAGGAGGTGAGTAATTAAAGAGTGTGGTGATTGCGGGTGCAGGTAATCAGTATTCTGATGATTGTTCACGGGTGTGGTGAGCGGTGGATGGTGAGGGAGAACGGTGACTGGAGCAGCAGGAACGAGCAGAGGGTGTGACAGGTGCATTAGAACAAAATGTATTTTATTTATTAAACAGATATATTTATTAAAATAATATTTTAGTCACTAAACATCTTTAGAATTAGGAAGATATACTATTAAATTCACGTCAAATATTGGCAAAAAAATTACGCTACAAAATTTCAGCAAAAATTTATACTTTTTTGTTGCTCTTTTTATGTTTTTTATTTAATAATTTTATCTAACATTAATTTGGGTATAATAATCTTGGACCGTTATCATAAGTTATATTGTTAGATTATCACCAGATTTGGCTTCAGTACTGACTAATCTAATTTATATGCACAAATTTAATATGTAAAGCTTCCTATAGAAAATATAAATCTAAATTTAAATAGAGATTTGAGAGGGGTGTACTCATACAGAATACAGTGTGTTGAGCACTGTAGCTACAATAAAAAATTTAAAACTTTTAAAAATATGTAAATTAATCAAATATTTATATACAGCAATGGAAGAAATTTGGAGACCATTTAAAAATCGGAGTTTTTGTGGATTTACAATTTATAGTTTTATTTGTTTTATTCTGTAAACATTCATTCATTTTCTTTTCGGCTTAGTCCCTTTATTAATCTGGGGTCGCCACAGCAGAATGAACCACCAACTTATCCAGCATATGTTTTACACAGCGGATGCCCTTCCAGCTGCAACCCATCTCTGGGAAACACCCTCATTTAGACATATACACTACGGACAATTTAGCCTACCCAATTTACCTATACCACATGACTTTGGACATGTGGGGAAAACCGGAGCACCCGGAGGAAACCCACACGACCATGGGGAGAACATGCAAACTCCACACAGAAATGACAACTGACCCATCTGTGGTTCGAACCAGCAACCTTCTTGCTGTGAGGCAATTGTGCTACCCACTATGACACCGTGGCACCCTCTGTAAACATTTTATTCCAAATTTAAAATAAAAATGTTGCCATGTGTGTCACATTATGTTCTGGTGTTCCTGTGTTTGTTGTGTCATGTGACTTCCCAGTGTGTTGTTCCATATGGTCCTGTGTTATTCCATGTGCTTCTGTGATTATTATGTGCTCCTTCTGTTTTCCCGCCACTAGTTAGTTTTGCCTTTGTTTCTCCCCTGTGTGTTATCAGAGTTATTATGCCGCTTGTATTTATACCCCTGTGTTTGTTTAGTTTCATGTCTGGTCTCAAACATTATTCTGAACGTCATTCCTGAAAGATGTGCTCCTACATGTGTATGTTCCAGTGCATGTAGTAAGTGTCTTTGTAAATAAATATGTGTTTTCTTGTTAACTCCTGTGATTCCAGTGTGTTTGTGAGAGAGAGAACATGACAGAATAACAAAAAAGTGATGTGTATTCATTTTGAGAATCAGTTATAGTGTGTAACATACATTCATTCATTCCTTTTCCTTCCGCTTAGTCCCTTATTTATCAGAGGTCACTACAGCGGAATGAACCGCCAACTACTCTGGCATTTGTTGTATGCAGCAGATGCCCTTTCAGCCACAACCCAGTACTGGGAAACACCCATACACTCTCCTTTTCTCACATGCACTTATACAGTTCGACCAATTTGGTTTATCCAATTCACCTAGTGCATGTTTTTGGACTGTGGGGGAAGCCCACACAAACAAATGGAGAACATGCTAACTCCACACAGAAATGCCAACTGACCAAGTCGGGACTCAAACCAGCGACCTTTTTGCTGTGAGGCGACGGAGCCACTGTGCCACCCTTAGAATCACTTACAATGTGTAATATATGTAAAATACTTTTTTTTAATAATTTTATATTTTTATAATTTTTTTATTAAAAAAAATATATATATATATATATATATATATATATATATATATATATATATATGGGTGTAAAGGTATACGTATTCCCTCACCTCCTGAACTAGCACTGCCATTGAAAGAGTTTATATACGGTTTTGAAGCTTATTGAATCTTAAATTTAAGCAAAATTAATTGTGTTGTTTTCTGACCTCAAAACTGAGGTATAAAGAACAGTGATTTCTTTGTACTGTGTAACATAACATTACTCCTCTAATACGGTATGTACACACACAAATGCTTTGAAGTAATTATGAAGCTTTACTCACAGCTGTCCTCCTCTTCTGAAATGAGCTTCACAACATAACAGGCATAGATGAACCCAGCAAGCTGCAAAGAGAACAGAAAACAGTCAAATAAATCAAACACCAAAGTAAAATAATCAACTGTACTAAACATTTTGCTTTTAGGTTATGTGCAGTGTACCAAAAGGAACCAAGTCACATTTCATAAATATTTCTGTTACTGATTTTGGATTGTTCGGACAGATTGTGCCACCTTTACTTGAACCAGAAGTTGCCATCGGTCCAAAAAAAGAAATGAAATTAGCAAAAAACACACTGCAAAAACTGCCTTTCTTACTTTTTATTTTGTTTCTAGTGCAAATATCTAGACATTTCTAAATCAAGAAGCTTTTTCTGGACAAGTAAAATAATATTGTTTTGTTTTCAGGAATAATAAATGAAAATAAAGTGAATTGTTCCTTAAAATATCAACATAATCTTCCAGTGGGCTAAGTACAATAAACATATTTCTAAACATTCTGGATGAAGAGTCTAACTGTGGATCTGAGAATCCTTGTAGCAAACTCATGTTTGTGTTGCTTCAAGAAAACAAACATTCATTTTTTTAGTTGTTTCTATTCATTTATTCTTCATTAATTATTTGATGTAATCATATGATCATTAGTCATTTATATAATTATCATTTTTATTAATTATTACTTAATGATATGATTATTATAATTAATATTATTTAACACTTGATTATGTTTTGTATTTTATAATAACTATTTTCCTACAATTATTTCTTCCCTATTATATTCTTTTTTCCATATTGTTATAATCTTATTACTGTGTGGATTCAAGCGACACATGTTTTCATGAGTGAGAGATAAGAGAATGTCTCCATTTCACGGTCTGTACTGTCACTGGACAATGTTGTGAGGCAGTCATTTTCCAATGCTGTTGCTTGTGGTATAATAACACTTGTTGGATTTATCCTGGTCAGACAAAAGCTGCGTCCCAAATCACATACTTGTGCACTATTCTACGCCATTTTGTAGTATAAATAGTGTAAGTAGTGCGTTCACACTGAAAACTCTACAAATAATAAGTGCACTTTAATTACCCGGATGATGCACTCATTCCACCTGTAATATGAAGTGTGGACTGATGGACACTTCACGCACTAAACGACCGCAGCTTTGTGCACGTAACGGAAGGGGCGGAGCTATCAAGCGCACATGTTGAATAACTTTATTTATATTGGATTGTGAAAGCAAAATTCTCCTGTGAGAGTGATTATAGCGCCTCCCGACGACGAATGCGGTTATTCTTATGACATTATTTGGTATGTTGTTCATTTATTTCTCTAATTTGGCCACCGTCAAACGTCATCAGGGAAACGGTTTGAGCTTCCGCTTAGTAAAAAAGCTATTAGTGTTCCATTTGGAACAACATATACTATGCTGTTGAGTGTGTAAGTGCATAAGTACATAGTGCATAAGTGCATAGTGTATAGTATGTCATTTGGGGTGCAGCTCCTGTCTAAGTATTGAATCATACGCAACTCAGATTATTCAATAGCTCTGCTCTTTCTTTATCATCATTACTTAATCTCCTGTGTCTGCTCTTCTCTGGCTTGCTCAGTCAACTCCTATATTGATAGGAGATTGTTAATTCAGTTGAATACTGGTTAACAGGTTTGGGTACTGGACGCCTCCCGCTGGCCTGTTGTCTGGATACCCAGAGAAACAGACATTTTCTGACAGGATCTGGCGTCCGCGGCTAGTACTTACAGTATTTATCTGGCATGGAGAGTGTAATCTAACATGGAGAAAAAAGAACTGGCATATTTTTTCCCCTTGAATTAAGGGAAAAAAACTTAATTTTGACTCATTATTTCTGAAAACAAAGAATTAGAAAAATTAGAAATTTTTAAATTTCTATTAAAATACTTATTGATGTAAGAATTTTAGAGATGTGGGCTAAAATGTGACTTTTGCAGAGTTTCCTCTTTTCTCCCAAGAAACTCTAAAAAGCATCATTATCAACAACAACAACAAAACTGTCAGACCATTAAATGTGGTCATTAAATCAGAACAAGCAAACAAACCATCATGGAAAACTATTAATGATTCTTTCATTTAATTATTGTAAAAAAAAAACATTAGCAGAAAAAATAAACATGCTCAAATAATTTGATAAAACAGTGAGTGTCGCTAGTAATAACAGACAGAGGGAGGTCGGCTTATTTTCAATGAGGGAACAGGTGTTGTGGCAGCAAAAGCTTTCCATCAAGCCGAGCCACAGAAAAGGCCTCTTTAGATCAACGAGGACAGAGAAATGCTGAGAAAGAGGTAGAACATGGAGCCTCGTCCTCTCCAAAACACAGCACTTTTGAACACACTGATGCACAAAGCTCGTCTGAATTACTCATCAACATCCATGTTTAATGAAAAAGACGGGTTTGGGACTTCAGCGGTGATTAAGAGGGATAAATGTGAAATGATGATGAAAAGATGGTATGAGAATAGGTAGTACTGTAAACACATTTAATGGACAAACAAAAGACTTGGATGTGTTGGCGCAGCTCAGGGAGCACAGCTGCTCTTTTTATAGAGCCTCTTCATCAGTGCGCATGCTGCTGTGTGTTACACCGGTGATTTTATCAAACTGGACTGATTGGACGTCTCTGATCGAATCAAGAGGAATGATGGAGTGGGACACCTTCAAGTACCTTCATCTGTGCAAAAAACAAGACCTTTAGGATTCCTGGTGTTAGGGGAACTGTGCAAAATTAAACCTGGATTACATAATAGTCCATTTTCTTAAGTAAAGTGACCTGTTGCTTATAAAAATGTACTTGAAAGCTCTCCCTTTGCTCTTTGGGGAGAATCAGGGGTGTAAGGAGGGTGTGGACAAAAATTTGATTTAAAATGATCCTGTTATTGTATACTTTGAAGCTGTGTTTCAGCCTGCCTTATAAAGTGTGCTTGATTGTATGCAATAATGTGATTAATTGTCTAAAAAATATAACACTAAAGTAAAGTAAAGTAAAGTAAAGACCAAACCAAACCAAATTGACTCAACCCAACCCAAACCAACCAACTAAACTAACATCTTATCATACTGACCCCAAACCTACATACCATCCTACATATTTTGTATAACTATACTTAATCTATTTTGTACTTTGGGTGGATTCATATTTTGTTTTGCAACTTGAATGAATGTTTCCCAGAGATGGGTTGTGGCTGGAAGGGCATCCGCTGCGTAAAACAAATGCTGGATAAGTTGGCGGTTCATTCCGCTGTGGCGACCCCGGATTAATAAAGGGACTAAGCCGAAAAGAAAATGAATGAATGAATGAACTTGAATGAATGAATGAATGATTGAATGAATGAATGAATGAATGAATGAATGAATGAATGAATGAACAAATGAATAAATAAATAAATGTACTTCAAATGGAAAAAACAAACCAATTATTTGTTTTAGCAATTGTTTCAACAAATCAAGCAAATCAATGAAAACACTAGATATGAGACAAAAATGCTGGTTTCCACACAATTGATTTGTGTTGGAACAACATGAAGGACTTAAGTTAACTTTATTTTATATACCGTTATATATATATATATACCCCTTTTATATATGTGTGTTGTTTTAGCATGTTTTAAAAAAAGTAGTCTGCTAGCTAGCATGCTCTGAAATATCTCTAAAACAGCTAACGCAAAGTCTGAAGTGCAGGGCGCAAAAGCATTAAGAGTGTGTCCGAATCTACTTTTGCTATTTTAGGTATGGAAAAACACGCTTTGCTCTGTGGCGCTGGTCTAACAGGGTTGATCTTATCCTCTTAATGAGTTATGGGTGTGTTTTGAGAATAAACCAATCAGAGACTCATCGCCCATTCCCTTTAAGAGTCAGTTGTGTCGCACCATGGCGCATTAGATAAAGAATGAGCCTCCTCCAATAGACCTTAACTGTCAGTACTTAATTCAGTTCTGAACTTAATTCAGTTCTAATTTCCAGCAAATGAAGTCTGGTCAAAAAACTGAGTTATATCCGAACACACATGCTATGCCCCATATGGTCTAAAACCTGACGGGTGGACAAATCTTAGCTTGTTTTTAATAAATCAAATATAAATATGCATATAATGAATAATAATACTAATAATAACATTATACAAAAGCAAGTTTTCATAAATAAACTAAGGCATGCAGGCAGTGGTTTTTACATTTATGTATAAAGTAATAATTTTTGTAATATTTTCATCCTTTAATTCTTTTTCATTTGTAAAGATATTTGTGTGTTGCTGTACATCCTGTGTGGATTAAGCAATATGTAAGCGAGGCGCACAACTTTAGACCTGCTTTGAGCTGGTCTATTGCGCAGTCTATTTAAGTTCCTCAAAATAGCAACGCGCCAGCAATGTGCCTTAACACACCTCTTTTTCAGACCAGAGCGCCTATACTGTAGGTGCATATATGAGCGCAAATGCATTTGCTATTTAAACAGCGTGGTGCAAAACATCAAAATGACACTTGCGTCGAGCTGAAACTAGCAAATAACATTTGCGTTGCGCCTTGCGCCACATTGCACTGGGTGTATGATAGGGCCCTAAGTGTGTTACACACAATTGCAATGTTCTGGTGAATGGCATATTAGTGTGAATGATGTTTCCAATTATTGTTACTCAAACTGCTGCCCTCCTGGTCTGCTCACACGTCATGATTTTGCCAAATATGATGCGATACTGGATTAGCATCTTCAAAAATGTAATCCGTACCTAATACCTACCACTAAACCAAACCATAACTGTAAATTATTCCCAAAATCAGAGGGGAAAAACAGTGGGATAACAATTATGTGCATAAGCCTAACTTAACATAAACTGTAAACTTATACCTTAATTCTGATTGGCTGACTGGAAAGTTGTTCCAGGATCAACGTTGATGTCATACTTGGTGAAATCAGGTTGGTTTGATCTAGTCGATGCAGACCACAAAAAAAAAAAAAAAAAATCAACCCTGTTTGTATTCTACACTGAATTTTACTGAGAAACTGTTAAAACTACTCCGCATTTCTGTATAGATTGTGAATGTCTTGAGCGAGATGCATTTTAGCTCAGCTGGCAGAGCTGAGATATAAACGCTATTGGCTATTTTACAAAAGTGGGAGGAGCTACTTGATACGTCCTTCACTGTATCCAGTTACAGTCGAAATTCCATCATAAAACGAACAAATCTGCACATTTCAAGTCACCTCAGGAGACATTTTGAGCAAAAAAAATTATGTAACACAAAATAACTTGAGCAATGCAATTATTTTATAAGTAACCCAACAATATAACATGCTATTTTTAAAGAACACTGTAAAATAATTGCTGTTAAATTTACAGTTTAACTGGCAATTCTGAATGCCATTTGTACTGTGAAATTTACAAGTATACTGTAAATTAAAGATAATACTGTATAATTTACAAGCACACTGTAAATTAATGATTACTTTTGTGCTGTAAAACTACTTGTAATAGATCTTGTAAATTTTACAGTATTACTAGCAAACAAAATTGCCAATAATACTGTAAGTTTTACAGTGTACCGAGAGCAAATATACACTGTTAGCAATTTAGAAGTTTGGCAGTAACTCACTGTAAATCAGTTACAGCAAAAATACTGTATTTACATTTACAGCACCATTTATCTTGCAGTATATGTATTTACAGAATTGTATGTGCATCTTTGCTGTAATACAGTTCACATTGCAGTTAAGTACTGTGTAATTTATTATTAGCAGTGTACAGCACTTCAACAACCTCCAAAAAAAGAAAGACCCCCAGACAGATTGTAATTAAGAGGTCGAGCTCCATTTGCTCCTCCTTGAGATACAAACTGGTGTCCCTCCAGGGAATGCAGCCCATGTTTACAAGAGCGCGTATGTATCTCCATATCTTATCATTTGAGCAGTTCATTTAACTAAACGCACGGAACAAACAGTCCAGTGCTGCATTCCCACTCCAATCCCGGCGGATAATCACGAAATGGGAGGAAAAGCAGATTTAGGATTCTGAGAATACCTCAAGGTCTCGCTCTCATTTATAGCGAATAATGTCCTGCTCCCTCCTCTGTCTTCCCAGCGGCGGTGGAGAGCATGAGGCCGCGCTCACACACACATACATCCATATCCAGACGGAGACATTTACATAATACACCACACACAAATGTGAAGGACGAGGGCCCGGTGTGGTGTGTCACCTCGGCTCAGCACATATATTGAGCCAGACAGTTTTCTGGTCTGCAGTTTCTTGGATACAGGAGCTAGCGTAGATGAGGAGACAATGGAGGCGGCGAGCAGCGAGCGTCTGTGTGTTTGTGTGTGGAAAAGGGGCGGATTAGAGTTCAACACACACAATACATGCTGCTCTTTTGATTACCTGATGCTATCATCTGTCTGCCCATTGTGTTTGCACAAGATGTAAACCAAATTAGCAGGCTGTGAATACAGTCGTGCTCAAATGGGGGGAAAAAAAAAGAGAAAGGTGGAAAGAAAATGAAAAAGTTGGTATGGAATGGCTGCAAAATGTATAATATATATATATATATATTTATTAGGGCTGTCCAAAAATTAATCGTGATTAATCACACCCAAAATAAAAGTTTGTTTTGACATAATATGTGTGTGTGTTATATAT
>CAIGQQ010026964.1:5468622-5484388 GCA_903798035.1 Danio albolineatus | reverse complement strand
TTTTGGATGTGATTAATCACGATTAATTTTTGGACAGCCCTAATATTTATACATATATATATATATACATACACATACATACATACACACACACACAAACACACACACATCGTTCAGCGTAAGTACATTCCATTTTGATAATGAATATTTTTATCCATTTCTCAGTGAATATGGGTAACATATATTGGTCCATTTGAACAAAACAGATTTGTTAAACATATATATTTATTAAAATTACATTTTAGTCACCAAACATCTTTATAAATTGAAAGATAATTCATTAAAATTCATGCAAAATATTGCAAAAAAAAAAACAAACAAATTTACAAACTACAACATTTAAACAAAATTTTATATATTTTTTCTCGCTCTTGATTTTTGCTATTTTTAAAGATTTTATTTAATATTTTTCCCTAACATATAAATTAGGGCTAAAAATGTTTGAACCATTATTGTAAGTTATTTTGTTAGATTAGCTCCAGATTTGGTTTGATTTTGTTAGATTAGCTCCAAATTTGATTCGATTTTTAGTAAAAACAGATATTTTAGAAAAAACAAAACATATAGTCAAATATAACCAAAATACCAAATACAGCTAAGAAACTTTATCCATCTTGATTTACTTAAAAAAAAAAAAAAAAAAAAAAATATATATATATATATATATATATAAACACAAAATTAACAAATACATATAAGCAAATGTTAACACTGAACAATTGCATATGTGCGTTATTTACAAAGCATGATTGCCAAAATGTATATATTTTATACAGTATGTATAATAACGGGGTGGCACGGTGGTGCACTCAGTTGCCCTGTCATCTCACAGGAATAAGGTCGCTGGTTCAAACCTTGGCTGGGTCTGCATTTCTGTGTGGAGTTTGCATGCACAGCATCCGGTGCGTAAAACACATGCTGGATAAGTTAACGGTTCATTCTGCTGTGGCGACCCCAGATTAATAAAGGGACTAAGCCGAAAAGAAAATGAATAAATGAATGAATAATAACAAACATTATAATGCATTATTATTCACTCATTTATTCATTTTCTTTTCGGCTTAGTCCCTTTATTAATCTGGGGTCGTCACAGCAGAATGAACGGCCAACTTATCCAGCATGTGTTCTACGCAGCGGATGCCATTCCAGCTGCAACCCATCTCTGGGAAACATCCATACACACTCATTCACACTCATACACTACGGACAATTTAGCTTACTCAATTCACCTATACCACATGTCTTTGGACTTGTGGGTGAAACCGGAGCACCCGGAGGAAACCCACGCAACCACGGGGAGAACATGCAAACTCCACACAGAAATGCCAACTGACCCAGCCGAGGTTCGAACCAGCGACCTTCTTGCTGTGAAGCGAACGTGCAACTAACTACGCCACCGTGGCACCCATTATTATTATTATTAGCATAATTATTTAACATTACAAATGAATACATTATATCTTCAACTCTTGTCCTACTAATAACAATCAGTGGTCACAATGTAAACGGAAGGTCATTTAAAGCCCCTTCACTGTGGAATACAATATTCCACATAGGGTGGTCTATATTCCATGCATACAGACAACTGACACACTGCAGAAATGACTAATTATGAGTGTTAGGATTGACCGGGAGGATGGAGGCAAAAAGTGTCACAGAAGCCGTTGGTGAAAGTGAAGTGATTTATTTGACACAAAGTGGGGGAAAAAAAATCCAGCAAAAAGGTGAAAGTGACAAAATAACAATAAAGAAAAATAAACTATACAACATTTACAGGGTTGTTCAGCTAAATAAAAAAATAATTACCTGAACAAATAATCTGTTTATGATATATTCTCTCTCTCACACACCACACAACCTACTCCTACAACTTCCCACCCAGAGTAAATTTTTGGGGCCATTTTATATTAATGGCCCCGCCCATGGGTTAAACCATTATTCAGGTTGTGGGTTAACATGTGGAGAAAACAAATACATAAAAAGACATTAAACAAAAGTATGAATGATTACAAGTAAATAAATGCACATACAAAACTCAAAATACAACACAACATACAACCAGTACAAATATAAACAATAGGACAGTGATTTTTATCATATACCAGGGGTTGTGACCCTAATGATGTCATCAAAAATGGCTGTATGGATGGAAAAGGCGGGAAAAGACTGTATAAATGGCTTTGTTTGTTATCTGAACAGGTTTGGTGTTGAGGGATGGAAACCGGTAAGTGTATGTAATCTATGTTTGATTAATAAATGTTTAAAAGAAAATGTGTCTGTGGTTATTTCAGTGTGAATGGGAAGATGATATGGGTTATTGTTTTAAATTAAATTGAGATAGTTACATAAACACAATGCTAAACTTAGACAAAAAAAAAAAAAAAACCTATACACATTACACAAACGCACACATGCACAATACAGACAACAAAGATCCATGTATAAATTGTAACGTGATGTGTGTGTGTCAGTCACAGCGTCTTTGGTTCTAGACTGTGACAATGAGTAAAAAAAAATAAGCAATAAATAAGACCAGAATGCTAGAAGAGAGACCAGAAGAGAGTTCCTCTGAACAGCTCTTACTGACTGATACTCTCTGAGTCAGTCACAGACATGTTGTTGTATTGTGTTCCCTCTTCCTCTGCCATGTCATTCCCAATAGACAAGACTAAATTTAGATTCTATACATGTGAATAATACATGCTGGGTTTCTAAGGAGGTGCTAAATAATTGAAGATGCGTCTGCGAGCGAGGATTGATCTCGATGCAAGTATCTTAAAGCTGATCCTCGCGTACAAACTCGCTCATTCTTCATCGCCTGCAGTTTCCTTTAATGAGTTTTAATGTTTAATATGTTTATCTTCAAAGCGTGGAGATACTTCGTTCACTTTACAATGAAAAAATAAAAGCTTGTTTAGCATGTGAAAAACGCAAATGTTATTGAAACTACATCCGCTACAAAGACTTCAACAGAGACACGCTACATGTCTTACATGACAAACTGAATAGTTAACATGCTACAAAACAGTTCTTAACTATTTAAGAGCTTCCAAATAAACTCATAGAACATTCATCAAAGCAATACATAAAAATATATATTGTAAATGTACTATTAAATACTATTAACTACTACTAAATACTATTCATTCATTTTCCTGTCGGCTTAGTCCCTTATTAATCGGGGTTACCACAGCGGAATGAACCGCCAACTTATCCAGCATTTACGCAGCGGATGTCCTTCCAGCCGCAACCCATCACTGGGAAACATCCACACATTCTCATTCACACTCATACACTAGGGACAATTTAGCTTCCCCAATTCACCTGTACCGCATGTCTTTGGACTTGTGGGGGAAACCGGAGCAACCGGAGGAAGCCCACGTGACCACGGAGAGAACATGCAATCTCCACACAGAAATGCCAACTGACCCAGACGGGGCTCGAACCAGCGACCTTCTTGCTGTGTCGCCCTTGAAATACTATATAAACTAATAATTAGCACAATAAATTTAGCATAATAAAACATTTATTCATTAATTTTCCTTCGGCTTACGACCTTATTTATCAGGGGTCGCCACAGCGGAATGAACTGTCAACTTATCCAGCATAGGTTTTACGCAGCGGATGCCCTTCCAGCTTCAATCCAGTACTGGAAAATACATACTCTCATATTCTATACACTCTCATATTCACCCACATTCAAACACAACGGCCAATTTAGTTCATCCAATTCATCTATAGTGCATGTCTTTGGACTGTGGGGGAAACTGGAGCACCCGGAGGAAACCCACACCAACATGGGGAGGACTTGCAAACTTCACACAGAAATGCCAACTGGCTCAAACCAGCGACCTTCTTGCTTTGAGGCGACAGTGGTAACCACCGAGCCACTGTGCCGCCATAATAAAACATAGCATAATACAATAATTAATATACTGACTATATGAACACCTCCGAATTTACTCATAGAGCGTTTATCAAAGCAATACATCAAAATATATAAACATGCAGTATTATTGGAAAAAGAGCGCACAAGTGAATTGTGACTCGACAGAAAATGGCTTGATTTCTGCACAAGGTCACTGTTTGATCAGCCTTGTACAGCCACTCAAGCTTGAAATTTTTTAGATAGTTTTACTATTCTACCATTAAGCCATTGAAGTGGTGCCCCCTGGGAGATATCTATAATATTAAAAAAGTGCAGTGCCCTTCAACAAATCAGTTGTACTATTATTCATTTTCTGCAATTTTACGAAGAGGTTATTCCCCTCAATTTTGTGTTTCACAGCCATTTTTCATTCTTCTCCGACCCTGAGAAATAACAGGTCTGTTTTTGCTGACATGCTCTGAGAAAACCAAATGTGAAAAAAAAGAAAGCCAAGTCCAAGAGAATTAAATCCAGAAATTCAACACTGAAGATTAATAATCTATTTTTTTTATAACACGACTAAATGGCATTTTAAAGTATAAAAAAAGTCATAAAACAACAACAAAAATAACAACAACAGTTATTTAATATCAAATATTGCACAACATTGACCTGTAAACATCCCTAAATTTGCTTTTATTTGCATGTTTGCATTGACTATGTGTACAAGTGCAAATTCTTAAATTTGCATTTGGTGTAAACCCAGCACTATAAATCACATAGTACACCTTAGCAACCAGTGAGCAACTACTCAAAACTCTAAAGCAACCACCCAAACAACATCAACATAGCAACTACACAGAACAGCTTAGAAACAACCCAAAACATCCCTAGCAACTACCATGAACACATTACCTACACAAAGCACTCAACCATCTACTGTAGCATTCAAAGAAATCTTTAAAAATAATGGTGGCTAAAAATCAGTCACCACACAAATAAATTAAGTTTTAAAATGTATTAAAGTGCAAAACAGTTCTCAAAAATTGTAACAATATTAGAGCTTTTTATTTCATTTTTGAGCATAGGAGATGTTTAGATTCAAATTTTATGTATCACATACAGAGTAAAACACAGTATGATATGAAATGCTTACACAAACCCTCGTGACCTTAAAATAATAAAACAATAATAAATAATAACAGAGATAATAATAATAATGATCATTATGGGGAAATTGAAGTTATGCAATAGAAAATAAAAGCAAGTAAAATTATTAAAGACTTTAGATATAGAGTATGTGACTGTAGAAAATAAGCACAAAGTGTAAAAATATAAAAGAGCTATCTGTAAAAAGTGTTAATAATAAAGTTCCTGGTGTTCACACCGAAAGCGGCGAGAGCGTCAAAGTAGCCGGAAGTCATTCATTTTCAATGGGAGCTGGTGGCGAGGAGGAGCGCAGCGCGTCTTCGCCCATGTGAGCGTCGAGGACAGTTGAAATCAAGTCAACTTCATTGTAATGAGCTTTGACACAGTTTGGCGGCAACCAATCTGAATGTAGAAGTCCACTGCTTGAGAGGAGTCCAGAGAACACAATCACTGTGAACTTTGGTTCCGACCACAGTTGTTCCCAAGGATTATAATATTGCGATTGCTGAATTTCCAATTATTTTCAATGTTTACTTACAGGGACATACATTTAAAAATTACTGGTGAGTTACTGATGTGCATTAATGTTATATATATATATAATTTTTTTTTTCCTTGAAAAAAGTGGGTATTTCATGCAACAGTACAAAACAGTATTGCTGCTTTAGAATATTTCAAACATATGGACACATATTAGATAAGTGGAGCAAAGCCACAAGCAACAACTTGATCTTCCATTGTTAAATGAATTTGATAAAAAAGTGTGCAAAATTTTCACGCTAAAAAAAAAGCATTTTTATGCAAGATAACACAATTTATTTGCTGATAATGCTGGAACAGCTCCTTTAAATACGAGATCAATGTAGCAAATGTTGACGCTCTCACTGTCAGAGCTCTAAAGGCAGACTGCGTTGTGGCCAGGGCGGCCAGAGCGAACTTCGACGCTCTCAGTGCCTTCGGTGTGATCACACAGTAAGAGAGGAAGGAGTGTATCCTATAGGTGATTTGTCAATCCAACTCACCTGTATGGAGTATATTAGAAGTACACATACCATGCCATACCATAACACACCACACCATACCATACTATGCCATATCAACTACCTTACCATACCAACGACCCCAAAAAGTTTTCTATGATCTACAAAGTGTGGTTCTTGTGTCTTTCTTCACTTTCACTATGATCTGCACACTCTTACATAACCTACTTTCACGTTTTCTGTGCAGCATCACCTGGGCTAATCAATTTTAGATGTTGACATAGCATCAGTCAACCCATTTCTGTGCCAATGTGGACTGCTGCTTCAAACTGCGCTTCTGCACTTGACGGCTTGGACTAATTCACATGTCCTTGACTTCCTCCTCGGGCATTGGGCTTCTCTCCAGGTGGGCTGCTCACTCCTAGCTTTTATAGACTGCGCTAGTGAGCTACTTAACATGCCAACAACCACCCATGTCCTGACGCACCAAATGTCTTCTGCAATCTTCAGAGTGCAAACAGTCATTCAGGGGTGGTCGACGTGTCATTGGTTTTTTTTCGTTTTTCTTTTTCAACACAGCTCTTTCAGCACAAAACAAGGGTGAATGGTTTATGCACTCTTTATGAAATGATTTAAATAGACAACCAGTTAGAGGGCTTGTGTTCTTGTAAAACGCGGACAGCTGACAAGAAAGAATGTGGATTATATTGGCGCTGGGGTCGTTTATAGGGTAAGAGGAGCAGTGATGTGTTTTTTATGACTCATCGTGATAAAGTCAAACAGTTGTTTTTTTCAGTAAAACGACCTTTTGGACTTTTTAGAAGTGAGACTACCTAAAGCTCAATCTAAAACAAGATGAAACAATAGTTTAACTAGTTAGTAAGCTTGTAAAGAACAAACATATACTGAATTAACCACTGCTATTCAAACTTACACTCTTACAAAAAAGGTACAGAAGTCATAGGGGAATCACCTTTTCAAAAGGTATACCTATGATTCTTATTTACTCCTAAAATGTTCTTAATAGTACCTTACAATGTTTCTTTTGCTAACATAGGTTGTTACTCTTTAGGTGAACAAATCTGTGCATGTTAACAGCAAGCTCTGCACAAGACGTTTGGCCGTAAGAAAAATGGTCGTGCCCAACTGAGCCTGGCTTTTCTCAAGGTTTTTTTTCCTTCACTTTCACCAATTGGTGAAGTTTGTTTCTCGCTGCTGTCACCACTGGCTTGCATGGTTTAGGACTTGTAGAGCTGCCTATCGATGGATTACACTTCAGTGTTTGGACTTTCAGCAGTGAAATTTAAACCACACTGAACTAAACTAAACTGAACTTAAACTCTAAAACTGGACTGACACTGTTTCAATTTACTATAATCTTCTATGCGAAGCTGCTTTGGCACAATATACATTGTTAAAGCACTAAAGAAATAAAGATAAATTGAATTGAAATTGAATTGAATTAAACCGACTGATTTTAAATTTTTTTTTTACATTTTGGTAATCCTCAATCAAAGCCTGACCATTTGCTTCCGTGTTTGGAGTGGCGGTCCTTTTCTGTTGACGTCAGTTTGACAGTTTCAGCCACATTGTTAACCACGCCCCTCTGATCCCTTAGTTTTCTATGAAGGAACGATGTGCAAAAAGAAAGCCCCACCCCCTACTCATTATTCGGTTTGAGTTGGAAGTACATCAACAAACTAAAATAAAAGTCAACAATGTCCAGATCACCCAGACTTTAAGGCCATCCAAACAACCATTTCGAACACACAGAATATTTTTATAAACATCCAGAACTCTCAAGAAAACACTTAGAATCCACCCAGCATCCACTGGTGTTTTTTATACCAACCACTCAGCAACCACCCAACCTTACCTAACAATTAGCTGAAAAACAATAAGATCCTAACAGCTGTTCAAAACACTTTAGCTAACCCCTAAAAACACCCTAACAACCCCGTAAAACACAAAAACATCCTAAATTATTACTAAAACCTTTAAGAAAGATATTATTAGGCTTGGTAATAAAAATAAAAAAATACACATTGACATCGGAATTTTAAACCAATTTCAATTGTGCATTTTCAGTCAAATATGCTATAAAAGTGGTCTCTGCTCACTTTTATTTCTATAGTGTTTTATACCATATTCTGTCAAAGCATATAAGCTATACAGGGATGAACAGGGAATATTAAATTAAAGTGAGGTACATAGTTTCATCATCGTGAAGCAATGATGAAACTGTTCTACAGGTACATTCAGTTCTACAGAATGCTTGGTTTGTAATAGTTCAATAATGAATCAGTTCAGTTCGATACGAATGTCAATGGTGAAGGATGTGATGCACTGTATAGCAGTTCTACCGGCACCAATTAAACAACTGAAACAACTGAGAAAAAAAAAACTTCGGGGCAAAGCAGGGCTAGTCAGGGGATCAGTTAATTTCTGGTCAAATGAATGAAAATTATTTATTGAATTCACAATTTTTTTTAAGGTAAGTGGTTGCGAACAATTTATACGGGTTGGATTTAAACAATTTAAGTTGAACATTAGTACATTTAATTTGTTTGTTTAAATTTTAAAGATTTTAAAGAATATAGTAAATCCAAAGAATCATTTTTTCAGTGTAGAGGTCCAGGTCCCAGACTGGCATCAGGACTCTTCCCGCCTGAGGATCTGTCCAGCGGGCTCATCTCTTTAATGTCTTCTCTAATCGTGAAATGCACACAGCATTTGATTGACAGATAGATATGGACAAGTTCAATGTTAAACATGACTGCATTAGTGTTACTTGATCTTAGAATGCTTTTGATTGATACTGTCGACCACAAGATTGTCACATTGCCTTGGGTATGGTTTGACAATTATGTTGGTGATACTAGGATTAAACTAGCATGGTTCAAATTTGATGCTTATCCATTTGTAGTAGTAAATAAAGAGGTATCATATCAAGCACAAGTTCATTATAGTATACCGCAAGGCTCAGTACTCATTCATTCATTCATTTTCTTTTCGGCTTAGTTCCTTTATTAATCTAGGGTCGCCACAGCGGAATGAATCGCCAACTGATCCAGCATGTGTTTTACGCAGCGGATGTCCTTCCAGCTGCAACCCATCACAGGAAACATCCATACACTGGCTCAGTACTCAGTCCATTGCTTTTCACACTGTACATGCAACCCCTAGTAGATTTCAACAAGAAACAATGCTGATAATAATGCTGCCAATAATCAATTTTATATTTCCTTTACACTGAAAATAATTATTAATCGGATTTACTAATTTTTTAAGGTAAGCAGTTGCAAACAATTTATATGGGATGAATTTAAACAAACACATTTAGCAATACTCAATTTGTTTGTTTAAATTCAGCCCATATGCATTGCTTGGAACAACTTACCTTAAACAAATTTTAAGGTTAATCCATTGTTTCAGTGTAGGCCTGATGAATCATAAACCTAAAATCTATCCAGAACAGTCTCTCAATCATTCAGTATACCCATAGCAACCAGCAAGAAACTACCAACCCTAACAAACACTTAAACTAGACACTAGGGGTTGCACAGACTAGTTGACTAGTCAACTGGTTGACTTTAATGCTCTGCCATGATGATTTTTGACCTGAAATAAAGGGCACCTTACACACAAAAGTAGGTTCGCCAAATGGAATTCACCTCAGATTATAGAATTTAATGAATTAATTTGTCTTATGTTCGCGTCATGGATTCAAATGAACTCTGAGTAAACTTTAAATCATCAGACAGTTAGATCGCCAGTTCGTCACCTTGGAACTATAAGCTTCTGTCTGCATTCTGAATGATTTTGAGATATTGAGCTTCAAAGTTTTTGCATTCCATATAGCAAACAATATGTGTGCAACAGTTCTCTTTCACACATTAACATAACAGAGACCCTAAATGTACTCTACATGTAAACTATCTCTTACATTTGCAGTAAATAAACCACGGTAAATGCAGATAGAACCTTCTAATTCTGAAAAGTCATTTTCCGCTTGGGATTATAAGGTTCTATCTGGCAGATCATTCATTGAAGCATTACTTTTCAAGAAATACAATCAAAAAATATATAAGTTGGTGTTGTAAGAATATGTTGATGATTGAGAAAGTTACATTTTTCCTTTGTATAACATTTAGTTAATGTTTTAGGGTGATTTTGTTTTTCTTTTTTAAATTAATCATACAAGGCTGGGTTAGGATTTTGTCCAGTGCAGATGTCTATTTTATCAAATTAATGTTAATATTTATTACATTTTATGCTTTATATAAGTTATATTTATTGGATTATTTGCCCTATGTATTAAATTGAGGATTTGTCCTTCAAGGCTTAACATTCAAAGACTCTAAAAGAAAACAAACAATGAGCAAATGAGTTAAATAAACACTAAAAAATGTTTCGCTAACAATACAGTATATACACAATTAAAAATATTTCACATTTTTTAATAACTGTTTCTTTTTCAACAATGTAAAATTGAACATTTCATCTCAATGTCAAAAAATGCTTCTAAATCATCACATTGACACACATCTTTACAGTTTCAGCTTTCTTCTTAATTTTGTGTGGTGTATTATTTAGTCGACTCTGATTTTGTGTGATTTTGTCTTTCTGGTCTTTCCCGCTGTCAATGGAGCAATCTGGCGAAATTACAAAGAAAGCTGATCCTGATTGGTCCTTGTGCGTGCATTAAAAATGCTGATTGGCTAACAAAAAGAACCAAGCTAGAGTTAAACATTGTAGATAAACCATTTTTGTTTTTTAAATAAAAAGTCTTAAAATGTAAACAACTTATAAAAAACATCACATGTTGTAAATAAGTTGTCATTTAGTGAGAATATGTCAATAACTCTTAGAATTCTAAGGTGACGGGTTGTTTTTGCCTTGACAGAAGATCATTTTGCTTACCCCCGTTTTAAGGAAAAGTAACTTAATTTTAGCACATTATTTCTGAAAACAAGACAACATTTTTGCTTGTCTAGAAAATGCTTCTTGATTTGAAAATTTTTTAGATATCTGGACTGAAAAAAAGACAAAAAATCTAAGTAAGAAAAGCAGTTTTTTTGCAGTGCATGTTTTAATAGGGCCACTGGCTGTAGGGTACAGCAGCAACAGACATGCCAGTTTTGACCTTCTTACTGTACAGGCTCCAGAACACAAAGAGCCAAAGGAATAACAGAGTTAAACAGCCAAAGCCTCATTTACAATTCAGATCCTCTAAAATAAATGTCAGACTATTTTCAATAGGCAACACAAACACTGATCTTTTGTTAAAACATTACAAATGATTTAGTCCTTGTGTTTCTGGAGAGTCACTTTTTGACCTATATGGAATATCCTCCTCTTTAGTCCTCGGAAGAAACCAATTTGAGCGCTGACCTCCTTGGGCCTCGTCCACCTGGCTTTTAATCTGAATTAGACACAGAACATTAGTGTGGCTAAGGCCACGCTGTAGCTCGGAGCTAGCAAAACGAAGGCTTGTTAGCAATGCTAAATGAAGCTTTTTAGCTTTTAAATCACAGTTAAGAACTCCCTTCATTCACTGCTTCGAGTTCTCAGTTTCTAAAGTGTCATTTTGTTACAAAAGGGATGCAAAGAGGGATTTGAGGTTGTTAAGACAATAAAGATAAACACAATTTGATGAACTGAATTGAATGAAAATGAATGAATGAATGAGCTACGTACATAATAATAAAGAAAAATACTAATTATAGAAAAAAATTCTACTTATATTTTATCTATTTTTTGACATTTTTATAGAGAAATATCTGAAATTATCATCCTGATAATGACAATTATTAACTTTATTAAACAGCAATTAAATGTTCATTATGAAAAAAGTCCTCATCTTACCAAGCATTTTGCCTGATTATTAAATAATTAACAGAATATTTATTTATATATAAAATAAATAACTATTTATTTGATTATTTCATAATTTTAATACAAATGAACTAAACATCTACATAAATATCACATAATATTTCATTAAATATCATTTTTAATAATAAGAAATAATCATATTTTTTCATATTAAAATGTAAGAATACTTTCACACAATTTCATAATAAATAAACAATTACAAACACTAAAGAATTCAGAACTAAGTATAGCAACCATAGGCTTTCTTAGAAAGGCAAAAACTAAACAAATGTCTATGTGTGGCGGTTCTTTAAATCCCCGTATTGACTGAGAAATGAGCATCTGAAACCCCATTCAGCAACACCAAAGAAGAGAAAACACTGACTTGACTGCCCCTTCTTCCACATGTTTTAGTCATTTCTTCTCATAGATAACCGACTTTGCTCTACATCTACAGCTGCCAACGCTTTTCTGAAGGGCAACAATCCGTGAGTTTGCTCTACACGCCAAGAGTTTTTGCTTTGTTGACAATTGGCAGAATTTGCTGGTGTTCATGAAGAAGGAACACAAAAAAGAGAGTAAAGCTGACACTTTCATCACAGGAGCTTTGATTTCCAAACAACACATCACACCCAATTTTCTACTTTCACAACTGAGCAGGCATTTAGCCAGAGGGATGAGCTTCTCCATGACAGAGCAGCAGTCGACGCTCTTCAGAAAAAACACACACAACACAGACCTGCACAGACCACAGAAGACAGATCACAACAAGACCTGCTGCAGCATGAGAAGAGCGAATGAAGAAATCACACCTCAGAGTCCCAGATCAACCCACCAAAGCACACAGTGGAGGTCAGAAAATCAAAGCCTTGCACCTGAATGGATATTGACCCTTTTCAGAAGACTGCTATGAAACATTTAATGGTCATCAGCATCTTAAATCCATCTTTTTAATGTACATATATTTGTATTTACGTATGTATTACATCATCTTTGCATCAAATTACAAATACCGATTATGCAAGGTGTTTCTAATGCAGTGTCTATGCACTCTCAGAAAAAAAGGTACACGATGGTACAAATAATGTTCCTTGAGGAACAGTTTTGTACCTTTGTAAAAATTGTACCTTATATTATACTGAGAAACCTCTTATGATACTGTTCTGTGCCTTTTATGGTACAACTAAAATGAAGGTACACAATTGTTCTCATATGATATATATTTAATATAAAATATAATAGCTCTCTGCAACTCTCACATGGTCGCCCACTGAAGCTAAGCAGGGCTGCGCCTGGTCAGTACCTGGATGGGAGACCACATGGGAAAGCTAGGTTGCTGCCGGAAGTGGTGTTGGTGAGGCCAGCAGGGGGCGCCCAACCTGCAGTCTGTGTGGGTCCTAATGCCCCAGTATAGTGACGTGGACTCTGTACTGCTCAGTGAGCGCCATCTTTCAGGTGAGACGTTAAACCGAGGTCCCGACTCTCTGTGGTCGTTAAAAATCTCAGGATGTTCTTCGAAAAAGAGTAGGGGTTTAGCCTCGGCATCCTAGCCAAATCTGCCCACTGGCCTCTGTCCATCATGGCCTCCTAACCATCCCCATATCATAATTGGCTTCATCACTCTGTCTCCTCTCCACCAATCAGCTGGTGTGTGGTGTGCGGTCTGGTGCAAAATGGCTGCCGTCGTGTCATCCAGGTGGATGCTGCACACTGGTGGTGGATAAGGAGATCTCCCCCCCACCCCCACCCCCCCCACCCCCCATTGTGTAAAGCACTTTGAATGCCCAGAAAACCGCTATATAAATGTAAGGAATTATTATTATTAATTATTATAAAAGGTACAAAAGTGTTGTAAACTCCTTCTTTATTACAGTATCTATGAAAACAAATATGACTGGAAAGGCAAAGTGATTTTTATGAATAATTTCCATATTTATCAAGAATCATCATTTAAAAGTATATATTTAAAGATACTAATAAACATAAATCTATAATACAATAATACAAAACAACTGGTAAAACATAAAACTATAGATATTGTAAACTAAACATTTAAAGCATTTTAATAAATGTTCGGTAAGCATTTTTGACACTGTTAAGGTACAAAGTGTCTTGTCACTGTGGCGCCACCTTTCACAAAGTAAACAATATTGTATCTGCAGGTTTTTAAAAACAAAGGTAAATTTTAGTTTTCCATGGTACAAATCATGACCTTAAAAGGAACAAATTTGTTTCTTTTCTTATGGTACAATTCTGTCCCATAAAAAGGTATTGTCCCAGTAAAAATGACTTGTACCTTCTTTGGCACAACATTGTACCATTTTTTGAGAGTGTAGGGCAGGACTGCAAATTTGATGTTATTCTCTCTTTTGCTGAAAGTCTTGATAACACTATCTTTGAGTTTTTATTTCATTATTTGAGCAAATATTGTAAAAACATTATTTGTTGTACTTTCCCATTCACTGCGCTCCTAAGTTCCCCCAACTATGCTGAGAAACCTGGAAACGTGAAAAGGGTCCATTACTCAAATGAATCATTAGTTTAACTTGATTTAATTATGACATTTGAGTGGTGTTATTTCAGTTTAATTTAGGCAAATGGAACTCAGGAGTAAATTCATTTAGAATCAATGAGATCTCATTTGGATCACCTTGTGTGTTAAACGATAATCTGGAACTAAGTTTACTCTTGTTGAACAAACAATCTCAATCACATCATTTGAACAACCAGAAATGCAGTTCAACCTCAACTGCTTTATGTAATGTTTTGTGTATTTAAATAGCACATTTATCATATGGCCATACACCCAAAGCCCTTCACAATCATAAGAGGGGTGTTATGATTTTCTGCTGACACACACACACTGTTGCTGAGTCTTGTAAACTGTACTGTGAGCATTACGATGCGTTTTCCTTGCCTTGTCTTTCCGTGTTTGATCCTAGTCTTGTTGAATAGTTTATCTCTGTCTGCTGCCTGCCCTCTGACCACTCGCCTGTTATATAACTACGACTCTGGATTGCATGCATATATCTGTTTACCCCTGTGTTGACCATTGCTTACCTGACTTTCCAAATAAACCTGCATTTAGATCCACAAGTCTGCTCTCAGCGTCTGCTTCACAACAAGGGGATCTCTCCCAGAAGGGGATTTAGTGATTTTGGGGCCCTTTTTTTTTCTTATAACATTCGATTTCCTTTTCTACATTTTATCAAAAGGCATAATAATAATACCAACAAGAACATGTAAAGCACATTGTAAATCTACATGTGTTTTTATAGATCTAACTTATAGATCTAACTTTCACTACATCCCATGACAGTTTGGTCAAACTGTAATTAATGAATAAAGTGTTCAGTCAATCTAACTATCTACATTGACTTGGACACAAGGAGTAAAATCACAGTTTATTTCTGATATTTAACAAATGATCGCTGAGCTTCACAAAATAGAAAGTGAGGGTAACATAATAAGTTAAGCATTGTATCAGATTTTTTTTACATTGCAGTAATGAGAACTGGGAGATGGGTTGTTTAATTAAATGTTATTAAAGTAAATTATGCAGAAATGTGATTAAAGAAAATTACACACTTCGTTTTTAATGCATTTCATTAATTACTTTATGATAGTAATGAGAATGTAATGAGACTCGTCAATGACAACAATTAGAATTCCACACAAACCAAGACGATAAAAGAAAACCATCTGGAAGGATGCAGATGAGAATTTGGTAGAAAAATGGGTTTATGTAAACATCAACAATGGGAACAAATCATTGTCATTAAACAAAATAAATGTACTTTTTCTCCTGTTGGGGTGATGAAATAACCTTTGAAGAGTTGGATATGATATAATATAATATAATATAATATAATATAATATAATATAATATAAT
>CAIGQQ010026964.1:5438896-5468612 GCA_903798035.1 Danio albolineatus | reverse complement strand
ATATAATATAATATAATATAATATAATATAATATAATATAATATAATATAATATAATATAATATAATATAACATAACATAACATAATATAATATAATATAATATAATATAATATAATATAATTATTTTTTGTGAAATATGTTATTAAAAGGATTCACTGTTCATTCATTCATTTTCTTTTCGACTTCAGTCTGGGGTCTCCACAGTGGGATGAACTGCCAAACGGATTCTCTAAATCAAAAAAACAAAAGAAAAAGCAAAAAAAAAGGTTTTTTTTTAATCAGATAGGCCAACTATAAAATAAAATAAAATAAAATAAAATAAAATGTTACACGTAAATAAACTAAATACCAGCTTAGAGGAATTGATATGTTTTCACTTTATTGTTAATGTGCTTCCTCCGCATTTTTGTCCTGGCATATACAGAGCTGCTTTTCCTTCACTTGATGTTAATTCATATTGTGGCCCAGAGCCCTAGCACCATTGTGCCTGGATTGATTGTCTGCTGTAAAAGCCGACTCTCCAAGTAAAGAGCATAATTGCTCTTTGTTTACAGTAATGAATTCAGACATCTCATTGATCTTGACAAAATAATGGCTGAATACCTGCTCCTCACACCAGCTGCCGGAAACCAGGATCTGCAGCGCTGAACGTCTGCTTTAGATTTCAGCTTCGAAACTCAGCAAGGCAACAAAAGCACAGACAGGAGTGATGCTACTGAGTCATGACCTCTATAAAGATCGGTATAAAACATACAAATCATAACAGCAGCTTTATGAGCTTGTTCAGACAGCTGATGAAAAGCAGAGAGAATATTAGTCTCCAGACTGTCGGCTGAACATCAGATGTATATAGTACGAATAACTAGAAAAACTTAACTGGTATAAAAATGTGTATTATATGTAAACAGTCATCCTCTGATTGGCTGAATTTTACATCCTGCATGTTGTGTTCTTTAACAGGCCATCTCACAAAGAATTATCATTAGTGGCTAATTTATATGAGTTTTTATGATGTCATTTGTGACCCTGGACCACAAAAGTTGCCATAAGGGACAAGTTTTCAAATTTTGAGAATACATCATCTAGAAGCTGAACAATTAAGATTTGCCTTTATATATGGCTTTTCAGACAATATTTGACAAGTTTGGACATACTGTACAACTATTTGAAAATCTGAAATCTGGGGGTTATAAAATTACATTTAAAGTTGAACAAACAAAGTTCTTGGCAATGCATATTAATCAAACATTGAGCTTTTATAAAACCACAGTGGGTAATTTACAAACTGTTCTCATGAAAGGCACTCTATATTTAATATTGTTATTATTTTGGCATAAAAAAAATTATGATTTTGACCCATACAATTTATTTTTGACTATTCCTACTAAGTTTACTGTAACAATGGTCCGGGGTAAAGGCAAGAGGCGTACAGTACAAAAAACAAAGTACACAGATCAAAGACATCCACGAGAGAACAGACAGCGACCACATAAAACATTCAACAGCTAACAAACAGCCTGAAACACTGGGCTACATATATTGTGTGTGATAATGAGCTGCAGGTGTAGTGTAATCAAAGTTCATGAACATCAGGTGTGAGGTGCAGAGGATTATGGGTAGTGTAGTCTGGTTCAGTGGCAGATGTGATGTGTTGGGTGATGGGTTTACTATGATTTGCTCAAGTCTCAATGAGAGGAGGGTTTAGGGAACATGCCTTCTTTTAAAAATCGCACATTTCATTAGGAACGAAGTTGTATGAATTTGTACGAATTAACCACTTTTTGCCAATATTTAAAATAAACACATCATCGAAATAAAGATGAAAGCTGACTTGTGTAATTCACTAACAATGAGTGTTCCTTGAGATAGACTACAGTAAATGCAGGATTCTTAAAATTACGTGAAATTCAAGGCATAAACTCTTTAAAAGACATCCAAGTAATTTGATTGAGGAAATGAGAGAGATGTTTCAACTTGCTTGCCAACAGGAAATGGCAAAATAATCGTTTATCAAGCCTGGCTGACCGTTTGTTAGAATTTTGAATTGTTTTCCTAAAGATCCAATTTTTACATGAGCTGAATATAAAAGAAATAGACAGTGACTAAGAAGTTGGATGATTTAGTCTTGTGTTTGGTTTACCAGAACTACTTGTTGGACTTAAAAGCAAGATATGCTGCAAACAGATGTTTATTGAGTGTCTTACTGGCGTTGCTGTCAGTAGTTATGTTTCCATCCACCTATTTTTATGCGTCTTTTGGATATGCTCATAAAAAAGGTTGATGAAAATGCCAAGATGTACATAAATTTTGAAAATGTGCATAAAACAGGTATGTGCATAACTGAGTAGGATAAACTTTTTATTCAATAAGAAAAAAATGTGCATAAACTACAATGGAAACTCTTTTACCGAACAAATTCCAGTGTGTGCATTAAAAAAAAACTCATGTGAGTTTGTTATAAGAGATCATGTCATGATGAAATGTGTGTGAATGGACAAACCAGCAGGCTGAGCACATCGTAAAACATCTAAAATGTTGTTTTGGCCATTCCAAAATGCTGTAACCATTTCAGTATTAATGTTATTATATTATTAATTACCTCCAGAATAGTCAAGAGTGTCTGTGCTAGAAATAGTAGATATAATTCTTTGTTTAATTTATGGGTCAGTGCAAATCTCTTTTGAGACATTTGTGAAGAAATGAATTACTGCTTGCACATCTGTCTGTTGTTGTAGGGATATTTCCATACCCTTAATCATTGGTGACAATAAGCATATTTAAATGTAGATTAAATGCTGGATACATAAAAGACCTTTTACCTAAAGTCAATTGTGCTCTGTACCATCTGGAAGCTGAATAAATAAGCTTTCCGTTGGTTTATGGGTTGGCAGGATATTTGACTCTTTTTATTTGAAAAATCGAAATATTGAGAAAATTACCTTTAAAGTTGAACAAGTTCGTAGCAATGCATGTTACTAGTTTTTACATATTTATGGCAGATAAGCCATTTATTGTACCTTCTCTTTGGCTTACTTCTTTTTCTTTTTAGAACTCACGACTGTACATTTAAAAAAAATATATTATTTGATATTATTTACTGTCCTGTTTCTCTAATTGTTTGTTATTTTTCCATGTCTGTGAGCCCTTTGGTCAATATTAAAGTTGTCAAGGTGCTATAAAAACAAAGTTGACCTTAAGAAGATTTACAAAATACCATCATGGAAGATGCTCTTTATCAAACATTCGCATCATTTTTGGCATAAAATGAAATAAAATTATTTTGACCCATTGCCAAAAACAAACCCATGCAACATAAGACTGGTTTTGTGCTCTAGGGTCAAAACTAATGTGTTTTTATTTGTGGAAACTCACAACAAAATCATTTGCTTTTGTAAAATCAAGAAAAAAAATCTCTGAAATCCTCCAGATTAGGCCTCATGGTGGCGCAGTGGGTAGCACAGTGACCTCAAAGCAAAAAGGTTGCTGGTTCGAGCCTCTGCTGGGTCAGTTGGCATTTCTGTGTGGAGTTTGCATGTTCTCCCCGTGTTGGCGTGGCGTTGGCGATTCCTCCAGGTGCTCTGGTTTCCCCCACAAGTCCAAAGACATGCGCATTGGTAGGCTAAATTGTCCAAAGTGTATGTGTGTGAATGAGTGTGTATGCATGTTTCCCAGTGATGGGTTACAGCTGGAAGGGCATCCGCTGCGTAAAACACATGCTGGATAAGTTGGCGGTTCACTCCAGTGTGGCGTTTCCAGATTAATAAAGTGACTAAGCTGACAAGAAAATGAATGAATGAATGAATCCTCCAGATTTCCAATATTCCAGGTTTGTTTTGATAAAAGATACCTTAGGACACAGATTGTTGATGTAAACAATTGTTATTATTTTTATTGTTTGCACTCCGGATTGTTGCTAGATCAGATATGGTTGTGACCAGAAGTTGAAATATATGAAAATATATCAAAATGAATATGAAATATATATATGAAACATATGAAAATGATTTATATTATTTATTAAATTTCCCATGAATTGTGTTTTATTAATGTCTACCCCCAACCCAACCCTAAACCCAACCGTCACAGTAAAGTAAAAACAGTAGTTGTACAGAGTATTATTTATGTTATATTATATATTATTATTATTTTATGCATTATTTATTAAATTACCCAATAAACTGTATTTTTAACATCTACCTAACTCTAAACCCAACCATCACAGTACTGTAAAATTATTACTTATTGTTTTATAATCTTATTACTGTTTTGATGTGCATATTGCACTTCTGGTCAGCCGTGTATACTATCTAGACTTTACCGGATTCTTATTGTGTGGACATTTTTCATGACCTACACCGTAAACCTGATGCGGCACAAATCGTAACGTGATTAGCTGCTTCGCCCATCAGTCAAATGTAATTATAAGCAGTCCTTGACCATTAAAAGAGGCTATGATCTAACTATACAGAGCAGGAGAGAGCAGGAGAATAGACTCATTGAATAAGTCACAGCACATAACGCTTGTCAGAGCTCGTGGCCTCCTGACGTGTTAGCGGTCATATTTGAGAAGGAAGAGATGGGTGGTGGGCAGGTGTCCAGATCTGAGATCCAGAGGTCAGGCATGGCTTGGAGCAAAGCTGCCACGACTCCGGGATAATTGCTTCAGTGACCTCCCGAAGCCCTCCATCAGTAATGGCAATTTTATAACACACCCGAGATATTTCCTTTCCTGCTCGAGTATAACTGTGTAAGTGAAAGGTTCAATCCCGACAAACAGAAGAACAGACAAAAGGATTTCAAGCTGAAGCCCGAGGGTGCTGGGTTGCTTGATGTTGGATGGCGAGGATACTGGATGATACAGAGATCAAATAATCACAGCAAAAATGAAAAACAAAAGGAAAAAAAGGCTGTTTGTGATTCCAGTAAATAAATTGCACATGCTTGTTTTGACAGGGCTTTGGAATAATCTCTCTGTGTCATAACAGATGAGACACAGAAAAAAAAAAGCTCTGCCTACAATAACAATGACGGACAGTTATTTGGTTTGAGCCTGACATCAGAGTCCAGCAGCTAATAGTGTTTGTCATCGGTGAAGAACATTGATCTCGTTCAGACGCTGAGGTGTGAGTGAAATCTTAGACTTCTGCATTAATCTGACAGCATTCAGATGAGATAAGCCTTCCATGGATTTTTTTTACCAATTTCCTTTCTCGCTGGATTTCGCACATTAATAACATTGAAAAAAAAAATCTGCTTAAAATACATTATGTGCGCATGTTTTATATTCAGTGTTATTTCAGTTGCTATCAATATTCTAATGATTTTCGCATAAAAAGGACAGAGGATCATTGATCAATGTTTCTTCCATGGATTTTGACCAATTCTCCTTCTTGCTGGATTTCTCACATAAATGACAATGCCGGAAAAAAAAATCTGCTTAAAATACATTGTATATGTGTTTTGAATTCACTGTTTCTTTTAGAGTTCACACTTAGCTGATAATTGATTATAAAGCTTGTTTGGTATGCTGTCCTGGGAGAGAGCCCTGAGCTCATAAGATCCTCGAGCCCGGGCCTCCCTCCCGTTTGCAAGGCGAGACAAGCGTTTGAGCTCAGGTAGATCTCGAGGACTCCCCTGCTGTAGGAGCTAATCAACAGATAGTGATTGTTCTTAGGAGATAACTACTTTGGGTATGTCTACGGTGCCGATTTGGATTAGTCAATTAACTTAAGTTGCATGTTTTTGGACGGTGAGAGGAAACCGGGGAAACCGGGGGAAACCCACGTAAGCATGGGGAGAACGTGTAAACTCCACACAGAAACGTTGGCTGGCTTGGTAGGGACTAGAACCAGTGACGTTCTTGATGTTAGGTAACAGTGCTAACCACTAGGCCACCGTGCCACCCATCTAGGAAAGGAGGAGTAGGATGGAAGAGGGGATTCATCAAAACGAAGATGGCTGTGATATGGAACTTAAGGTATTCATAGTGGCTTAAGAATCGTCTGATTGGTGAATCATAAATTAGATAATGGGGGACCAGCCGCAAGCAATCATAAGCACGTGATCTTCTCGAAATTAGTTTATAAATAAACTTCACTTAATTCAATAAGAAACTTATGTGCTTTTATTAAAGGGATAATTCGGCCAAAAACGGAAAATTCTGTCATAATTTATTCACATTCAAGTGCTTCTTGATCACAAAGTAAGATAATTGAAAGAACTATCATTTAACAGATGTTTTGTAAAACATTAATTCTATATATTTTTAGTGTTTCCTTTTATTTAATTTTTTTTTGTTTCATCATAGCTCTATTTGTATGTATATTATTCATTCATTTTCTTTTCGGCTTAGTCCTTTTATTAAATAGAGTAAACCGCCAACTTATCCAGCATACTGTATGTTTTATGCAGCGGATGCCCTTCCAGCTGCAACCAATCTCTGGAAAACATCCATACACATTCATTCACACTCATACACTACGGACAATTTAGTCTACCCAATTCACCTGTACCACATGTCTTTGGACTTGTGGGGGAAACCGAAGCACCTGGAGGAAACTCACGCGACCAAGGGGAGAACATGCAAACTCCACACAGAAATGCCAACCTTTTTGCTGTGAGGCAATCATGCTACCCACTACGCCACAGTGGCACCTGTATGTATATTAACTTTAATTTAAGTTAAATGAAAATTCAGTAAACTAGCTATCTGAAAAATATATATCTTTGCTTGTTCACCTTTATTCATATACTGTAAAAATATGTTGCTCACCATGTTTATGACATGGGTATATCTAATAGATACGTAGTAACGTACGTAATAACGTACGTAGTAACATACGTAGTAATGTACATAGTAAAGTAAGTAGTACATAGTAACGTGCTACCTACCTTGACGCAAATATTTTTAAGCATATTTGTGAGTTGGTTGGTCAGCATTGACTACTTCTGCATTAAAAGTCTTGAGAAATGCTTTGAAATGTGCAGTTTTATTAGATGTTTAATGTAATCTCAACTGAAACATAAAGAGAAGATGGGACATAGAGTAGCTCCTCCCCTTTAAAAAAACAACAAACAAACAGTCAATAGCGTTTTGCTTTATCGCCGCTCTGCCAGTGAGAGGGGTTGAGCTTAAATGCATCAAATGTGAAAGGTCGTGAAGGGGGTAGGGAATGTCAGATACTAGAGAGTATTTGATTGGTCATGATTTGATGAGAAACTGAAGTATGAGGTGATGTGAAAAAAAAAGTTCAATTTAGGTGTAAGTGACACACTACAAGCTTTACATGTTTATATCAGTTTTTTTATCTTCTAAACATGATTGTTGTCACTGTTTTGGAGCACACTAGCTAATAGATATAGATATCCTAAAAACGAACAATGTTGGAGAAAAAGGAATATATTTTTTCTTATTTTTTGTATCTTTTTTGTTCATTACACAACTGTATTGGTATTGCTTAAGGTAAAATATTAACATCTTCTGTTGAGTCTGATATGTTTGCATACTAATGATGCATTTTTGCAGAAGAAGATAAATGCTTGTCTAAAAGTAACTTAAGCTCTGCAGTAAAACTTCCTGTGAGCACAGAATATTTGCAGTTGTGGAAGGCTTAGGCTTTTAATGTTGTGCAGACAATTCGTACAAAAAGAGGACGTATGGTTGGGTGCGGCCAATGGAGGACGGAAGTATGATTGACAAGTGATGAATTTCACTAAACTCCACCTGTTAATATCAGCTGCCTATATAAGTTGGAGTCAGAAAATGAACATTGTTGCGCACCTCCTAAATGTAACTTTTGCATTGCATTGAGGATAACAGAATTCTGTGAATCGAATTATTCATTTGTATACAATAAATTATTACGATGTTTGACATTGAAGAAAAACCTCTCCTGACCTTTTTTATTGAACACGCATGGAATTGATTAAATATTCCAACAACAATACTGATAACAACTTCTAAAAAACGTCATTTTAATTTCATGGGACCTTTATTTCATTCAAGAATCAATCATTTTAACCGACCATGGTATTATAGAAACAAAAACTGGCTCTATCCAAATACATAATACACATATATGTACGACCCTCTGTGCTCTTGTCAGTTTAGTGTTGGGGTTGTGTGTGATGTTTGAGTAATAGGCCTCTGCCATTCAGCCGTAGTCAGACTTATCAGATGAGATGTGATATCAGACCTGCTGTCAGTCACTCGCGGCCTGCACCGTTCCTCAACCAGCCACAAAACAGCAAGACAAGAGAGAGAATGAAAGGGTCAAGAAATGGAAAAAAAGAAACAAAAATAGACTTTGAATAAGATCAGCGGGGAGTTCAGCCCAGTGTTGACATTTACGAGAGCTGATGGCAATCGCCTGCCGCACTGGCATCTGCCAAGCTGATGATTTGCCCAGCACAACTCATCCTCACCACCAAATTAAGTCCTGAATGGAAATTGGCTGTGGCAATAAAGGTCTTGAGGGATTGGCACGTAATGAGGTCGATTGATTTTCTTTTCCTCCGGGTGTTATGTTTGTCAAAACAGTTACCTGTTCTTCTTTAGGCACTCCGTGACTGACAGCTTAGGAAAGGTTATTGTTGTTGTTTCAATAGAGATGCAATGATCACGTCTGCATAATGGCTAATGCGAGATGGATGCATCCGAGTTCAAATGCTTTTAAAAGATTTGACAACAAATTGATTTGGAGTCTAAAATGACACGTGCTAAATATTTTTTGGTAAAACTAATGAACCAGCCAACTAATTAACAAACTAAATGCAAGAGAAGTCTGAGGTTTGGATAGATTGTTTATAATCATAAAAAAGCCAGAATATTAATTAGTTACAAGTAAATCAATACAAATTTTACACTAGGTTAAATAAATGTTTAAAATGTAAATAAATAAATAAATAAACTTGAATGACTGAATGAGGGTCATGAATGAGTGTAGTGGGTAGCACAATCGCCTCACAGCAAGAAGGTCGCTGGATCGAGCCTCGGTTAGGTCAGTTTGTATTTCTGTGTGGATTTTGCATGTTCTCCCTGTGGTCGCGTGGGTTTCCTCTGGGTGCTCCGGTTTCCCCATGTGTTATAGGTGAATTGGCTAAAATTGTTCGTAGTGTATGAATGTGAATGAGTGTGTATGGATGTTTCCCAGAGATGGGTTGCGGCTGGAAGGGGATTCCCTGTGTAAAACATATGCTGGATAAGTTGGCGGTTCATTTCGCTGTGGCAACCCCAGATTAATAAAGGGACTAAGCCAAAAAGAAAATGAATGAATGAATGAATTCTAGAAAAATAAAAACTATAATGGATATGGATGGTTTATTAGTTTTCTTTTTTAAAGTTTGGATTGTTTGGAAAAGTTTGGAAAAAGTTTGGAAATTAACATTACAAACACAGTAATCAATACAGTAATTTTTAAAAAAATCATTATTAAAGCGTAAAAAAAAAATTAAATGTTAATATTTGAATAGCTGCTGTGCATTGAAGAGGATACATTTAGGGACAAAATCTCTTGGAGATGTTTTTACTGTCCTGTTGTTTCAAGAGACTCCTTCCATTCTATACAGGTTTTAAATACAAACACAAATCAGTGATTTTGAAAATATACACCTTGCAAATCTCTTACAGGGAAAGCAGGTGAAAATGGGGGAAAAAAAACTGTGTTTAACAATCAGCCAAAGCCTGAGAAATGACATTCATCAAATAATCCTTTTAACCTTTCTGCAACACATTCAATTTGATGTAGCGTTTGTCTTTTCCAATTTACAGGACACACATTTTCCTCTCAAACCTGGGCCTTAACCCCCCTTCATTTTCTTATCACTGCCACAAATAGCTTAGAACAAAGGACACCGAAATTCCAGCTCCAGACCTCTGCACATTTTTATGTTCAAAAATAAAAGTAAAAAAAAAAAACTAAATTAAAAAATTATTAAACTCATGTTGGATTGAGCTTGACTGAGTAAGAGCCATGTTACCAGATCAAGTCATTATAAGCTTGCCTTATTTCAATTGTTTTTAATGCTCAATCTGAGAATTAAAAATGTTTCTGATTTGCAAAATACAAGATTTGAACTCATTTTGGTGCATTTTTTAGCAAATGCTTTTGTTTGTTTTCCTTGCAAAATATCTGGCAACACTGCACTAGTAACACTTAAAGAGATAGTTGACTCAAACATAAACAATTCTGTCATGATTCATTCACTCTTTACTTCAACCCAAAGTTTCTTTCTTCTTTAAAGCACAAAAGGAGATAGTTTGAAGAAAGATGCAAACCTGTAACCATTGACTTCCATAGTATTTGTTTTTCCCATAGAAGTCAATAGTTACCGGTTTTCAGCTTTCTGCAAAATATCTTATTTTTTTGTATAACAGAAGAAAGTCATTAAGGATTGAAACCACCTGAGAAAGAGTAAATAGTGAGTAATTTTTCATTTTTGGGTGTACTATTCCTTTAAAGACACAGGCAGCAATAAATAAAAAAGAAGTGAACACATTGTTTATGTGAAAAGACCACATTCGGTAAGAGAAATGCAATGACTATCATTTATACAAAACTGTCTCAAACACTAGTAATAATAATAGCCCTAATACAAAGAGATCTGTAGAACAACAAAAATGAATCCACTTGCCATGATGAAGACTATGCTGCCTCATTAACCTATTTAACACAGTGATCGAATTCATAAACATTCAATAAACAATAAACATTCATATGAAGAATAACAACCAAACGTTTATCTTTCATACACCAACTCTTGATAATGAAACTAATACACTAATTTTCAAACCTTGCCGTAGGTGTGAGTTAAAGATGAGACATGTTGTTGAGGATGTGAAATAAATGTGTAAGTCAGAGACACTGATCAGTTCTCCTGAAAATGAGCAGTGTGAAATCAAACTAGTCACAATGAGGAAACTAAGCAAACGTTTCTCTCCATGCATCTTCAGAGACGCTGCTCAGAAAAAAATTAACAGTTGGCACACAGGGGGTTATGCAAATTCTAAAGCTCAATCAACAGGCTTAACACCAGAAAGATACATAAAACCCAGAAAAGCAAAGCTAGTAAGGCATCTTCAACTTGTATCAAGTAAGCTTGTTTGCTTAATGTTGTCTCTAATGGACTATGGATTAAAGGTCTAGTACTAATTAAGACAATTTATTGGCATATTTATCTTGCTGGTAGTATAAAATTAACCAGCTTTATTTGATTTTTATTTGGCTGTTCAGTTCCCTCCAATTATTAGTTTCAAAATCATTATTTACAAGAGTGTATGAGGAAAGCTTGTTAAAAAAAAGACTACTGGCATTACATAATTTTGGTGTAATTTTGTGGTTTAATACTTGCATGAATCACTTGTTGATCTGCTTGATTGACTAAAAGAAATTACAAATGAATAAGTGAATGAACACACACACACACACATTTATATACATCTATACATACACAGTATATGAACTGTTGTAAGTTTAGCTACATACATATAAAATTAAAATGCTTAAAAATAAAAGCAATGTACAAATATTAAAAAATAAATAACAAAAACAAAAAACATTCTTCCATTAGACTTTTTGATTAATTAAAACTACAGAAAAAAACAAAGGCAGAGGATTGTTAAAAAAAAACTAAAATTATGCATAAATATTTTTCCTCAACTAGTTAATTTGATTAATAAATGTTTCTATGTATAATTAAAAGGATATATTCAATTATTTGTTGATTTAAAACGGGTGCTCAACCCTGCTCCTGGAGATCGACCTTCCTGCTGAGTTCAGCTCCTACCCTGATCAAACACACCTGAACCAATCCATTAGGACCTGAACAGGCAATTACAGGCAGGTGTGTTTGATATGGGTTACAACTGAAATCTGCTGGACGGTCGATCTCCAGGATCAGGGTTGGTCAGCCCTGATTTAAAATAACTTAAAAAGTCAAACCTTTAAGAGTTTTTTTTCTGTTGAACATTAAAGAAGATGTTTTCAAGATAGCTAAAAGCCTTAGACCATTGACTTCCATAGTAGGAGAAACAAATCCTATGGAAGTCAATGCTTTCAGGTTTCTGTCCTTCTTCAAATATCTTCTTTTGTGAACTATCACTTTAATAAAAACACTGACATCACTCATTCATTCATCATTCATTTTCCTTCAGCTTAGGCTCTTTTTCAGAGGTTGCCACAGCAGAATGAACCGCCAACTATTCTGGCATATGTTTTACACAGTGGATGCCCTTTTAGCCTCAACCCAGTACTGGAAAATGCCTATACACTCTCACATTCACACACACACACACACTCATACCACTATGATAGTAATAATGATAATAATAATTGCTTACATTTATATAGCGCTCTTTTCATGACACTCAAAGCGCTTTACACAGGGGGTGTGTGGGGGGGTGCGTGGTGGATCTCCTCATCCACCAAAACTATGGACAATTTAGTTTGGACTGTGGGGGAAACCGGAGCACCTGGAGGAAACTCACACCAACATGGGGAGAACATGCAATCTCCATACAGAAACGTCAATAGACCCAGGACTCGAACCAGCAACCTTCTTGCTGTGAGGCAACAGTGCTTCCCACTGAGCCACCATGCAGCCAAAAAGCACTGACATATTAATTTAAAAGTAAAATAAAATAAAAAACTGAGAAATTAAGAAACAGATGGATCTCCAGACTGAAATAAGAAGATGCGCTGTTATTAAACCGGTCTTGAGTGATTATAAGTGTCACTGAAAATCTCCTCAGAAGCTCATCAGTAGCAGCTAGAAGAGCCTCTCGTTAACGGCTGGACTCAGCTGGGATGGCCTGTTGAGCACGGCGCAGGTTTGGGGACGAATATAATAACCAAAAGGACATGACTCAGACTCCCCAGCTGTCAGAAAACAGCACAAGTCCTCTAAACCCGCCATGACCCAGTCATCCTGTTACAGTCCTCAGCAGGAGAACAGAGTGCGGCTCTGACACAAACACACACTCGCTGAGGTTTCATATGTGTCGCTGTACAGTTCTGACAGCTGATGTGGATGAGAAAACACACATACCAGGTTATTCAAAATCTTTGGTCCAGATGCTTGAGCTGCCTGAAGCTGCTCGTTATCATTACTGTAACGTTTCGGTAATAGAGATGGCTTTTAATATTTAAAACAGCATGCAAGGTGAATAAGAAGGCAACTGTGGGAAATACTGAAGATCTCATTGTAGTTGAGTTGATGTCTGTAGGCTACTACTGTACTTTCCGATGAGTCTCGATTTCTGCTGCGACATTCAAATGGTAGGGACAGATTTTGGCGTCAGCAAGAAAGTATGGATGCATCCTGCCATGTACCAACAGTTTAGGCTGGTGATGGTGGTGAAACGGTGTGGGGGGTAATTTCTTGGGACACTTTGGGCCCATTAGTACCCATTGAACATTGTGTCAATGCCACAGCCTACCTGAGTATTGTTGCTGACCATGAAGATGAGTATTGTTGCTGACCAACAGAAGATGGGTACACTGTGGTTATAGAAAAGGGGTGGACCCTTTTCTATAACCACAGTGTACCCATCTTCTGTTGGCTACTTCCAGCAGAATAACGCGCCATGTCAAAAAGCGCAAATCATCTTAAACTGGTTTCTTGAACATGACAATGAGTTCACTGTACTCAAATGGCCTCCACAGTCTCCCGAACTCAATCCAATAGAGCACCTTTGGGATGTGGTGAAACTGGAGATTCGCATCATGAATGTGCAGCCGAAAAAAAAAAAAAAACTGCAGCAACTGCGTGATGCTATCATGTCATTATGGACCAAAATCCCAGAAATATTTCCAGCACCTTGTTGAATCTGTGCCACGAAGGATTAAGGCAGTTCTGAAGGCAAAAGTGGATTTACCCCAGTACTAGTAAGGTGTACCTAATAAAGTGGCCGGTTGAGTGTACATTAATCATTCATTCATTTATTCATTCATTCATTCATTTTCTTTTCAGCTTAGTTACTTTATTAATCCGGGGTCGCCACAGCGGAATGATCCGCCAACTTATCCAGCATTTGTTTTACACAGCCGATGCCCTTTCAGCCGCAACTCATCTCTGGGAAACACATCCACACATTCTCATTCACACACATACACTACGGACAATTTAGCTTACCTACAATAATATTATTAACATTAATATTTAAGCACAAACTTGGATGCAATTAACCATGATTAGTTTTAAAGCCTTAGAGTATACAAAATAATTAGCCCTCCTGTAAAAATGTATTCTTTCTCAAATATTTTCCAAATTATGTTTAACTGAGCGAGAAAATATTCACAGTATTTCCAATGTTGTTTCTTCTTTAGTTTGGCTGGAAGAAAAGCATTTTTATCTTAAAACGAATTTAGGTCAATATTACAAGCCCCTTAGGTAGTTTTTTCTTTTTGATTGGCTAACAACAAACCAGTGTTGTCCAATAACCTGATTAATGAATGTGCAGTAATTAGCCTAGCTGAGCCTTTAAATTGAACTTCAAGCTAAAATAACTAGTAGTAAGATATTATGTACTGGCGTCATGGTGAAAAACAAAACACAAACATTATTAACAATATTACGCTTAAAAATTTGTAGAAGAAGTATGTTTTTCGTTAAACAGAATCTGGGAAATATTTTTAAAAGAATTGAAATGTTACAGGAGGGTTAATACTTTTTGCCTACAAGGGTGTTTGTGTGTGACTTAAGTTATATTAACACCTTATTTTAAATGAGCTGTGCCAACATAATTCTTCAGCTTTTTGGTGGCAACTTAAATGTTTCATGTTTAATCCACTTACATTTGTAAAAATGAACAATTTAACTTAATTCCTTCATGTTGTTGCAAAACAAACACACTGTGTGAATTTTACAGTGTGGTTTATTCTTAGCTTTGTGACTCCAAGACTATTGTTTTGTCTTGTGAGTTTATGGCTTTGAGTTCATTCATACGGCGTATTTTGTCTGTTCATTTGTCTTGTGAGTCGTTCGCACTTGCATCTGTGTGATTTGTCATTTGTGCGAGGCAAAGTGTTTAGATCATGGCACTTCAGTCTATTATCGTCTAGTTTCTCAACTGGTGGGTCGCGACCCAAAAGTGGGTCGCAGGAACATTTTCAGCGGGTCGCAGAGTGTGTGGTCAAAAAACAACAACAAAAGTTAAATTTTTAACTTGTTTTGCGTATACCGGACTTTTATTTTGAAATGCGCGCACGTCACGTTGCTGAGCAACATAGAGAGTCAGCTGGTGGAGCTGTCATGTGATAAGACGCTGAAAAAGAAATTCAGTGAAGTAAGCCTCTCCCAGTTTTTACGATCTGAGAGTGCGATCAAACCCATCCCATTCAGAACTAAGTATTTGTATGAAAGTGGCTACAATTTGCTGGTTTGTTCTGTTCAACAGGATCAGTGTTAATGTTTTATTAACAGTTCAGTTTTGTTTATGGTAACAACCTTTCCTTACCCTAACCGCTGTTTACAGTGTCGTTTTTACTTTGTAATACTTCTATAATTTGATACATTTTGTTAAATGTCAGCAATAAAATATAGTTTATTTGTAAGTCTTGCTGATTTTCTCATGATTTTTCGTTCTCTACTTGTGTATGTTAACAAATAAATACAAATTATTTATAATTCCTAAAATTATATTACAGTTCCTAAAAATTTGGGTCGCGGCTTAATGACCATGTAAAAATGTGGGTCCCGTGGCCAAACCAGTTGAGAACCACTGGTCTTGTGTGTCAGTGTTTGGACGGTCATGCTCCATGTCTGTCTGTCTGTCTGTCTTGTTTGTTTGGTGTTTTGCTTGTGTCCAGTGCTCTAGTGTTGCTATGCACTCTGCACCCCCCCCCACCCCCATTCACTTTCCAATCACTGCAGAGATATGGTGGCCTGATGTCATAACCGGGTAAAAATACTGTCCCAGTCCGCCACTGGTTTTGAGTGAGCACATGGCTTCATGTTGTGTTGTGTTCTGTGTTCCATGTGCTGTCTATTAGTCAGACCACACTTGTCTTGTTACCTGTTCATTTAGTTAATTTGCCTCACAACTTCATTCCACAGAAGACTCTATGACAACTATGCAGCTACAGGAGGGTGAGTAAATGTAGTGTTCAATTTAGATGGACAATTCCTTGAATTCAAATCCAAGAACTCATTCAATTGAGCGAATGGAACGCGACCCTGACAGAGAGCAGGTCTTTTGACTAGACTTCTGGAAGCCCTTGTGGTTCCTCAGTCTGCTCATGGCCAGGCCGATCCCAGGGCAGTGCAACATCAGTGCTGCTCTGGTGTGCAGGACACAGCTCATTTGCTGAAGCATCCATGCATATGAGCCCCTGACTCTCTGCTTCATATCTGTGTCTGTGTGAAAAAGAGAGAGAGAAAGAGAGCGAGAGAGAGGCTGCCAACACTCTCTCCTTCTGTCTGACTGTGAAGGAGAAATCTGCCCAGGAACAGTTCCCAACGCCCCAGAGGTGGACGCTCCAAAATGAATATGAGCCAGACATTCAGCTAAACCCCACAAAGGACTTTTGTGGAGAACTGTCAGTTAGAGGTGTGCTTTTTCAGAGCTTTTGTGTTGTAAAAGCATATGGATTATTTCCACCATGGAATTTAAAATAAACGATTGGAACTTTTATGTAACATATTCTGAGATTATATATCACAATTCAGATTATGCAATTCTGCACAAACATGAACCCATAATTAAAAAAAGAGCCATAATTGTGAGATAAAAAGCTATTTTTATTGCCAAAATTTGAGTCACTCAATGCTGATGTACCGTGGATGACACTTTAAAAGGAGCATTACCGCCGCGAGTCGTACCTCCACCGTGCTAAAGGAATAAAGGTTGATTTATACTTCTGCGTCAAGCACATGCGTATGCCCCGGCGCAGCCTTCGCGTGGTCGTCACCTCTCAAAAAAATGTAACTACACATCGAAACAGCACGTAGCGCAAGCCCTGTGATTGATCGGCTTGGAAGTGCAGACGAGTGTGGGTGGGGGTGATAGTCGCGCGAGCCCGATGGAGTGAGTGTTTACAAGTGTCGAGTCCCGTGAAGAAGCTCTAGATGGAAACTGTTGTTTTGTGTTTACCTTATGATTAAAGTTGTTGCATGTCCGCCGGTTCCGGCCTCAAAATGAGCCAGTTTGAGCCACTTGTACATTAAGGTAGTGTTCAGAAAAAACAAAACACCAGTGAAGAAACTCAACACAGAGGAATATAAACATTTAAAAAGTATAAATGCACAACAATGCGCATTGCATGCGACATGGGTCACGGCGATCACTCGACGCAGGAGTATGAACCAGGCTTAAGAATGTGTTGTAAGTATAACCGCAGTTTGTGACTATGCCACCAGGAGGCACAAAGGGACAGGATGCGAACGGACATAAAAATACAGTAGTTGTAAATACTCTGCTACTTGTGAATGAAGATGAAATAATAAGACAAAGCATTATAATTCCTTCATTGATTATTAAAAACTTGTTAACAAGCTTTATTATCATTGTAAACGTGTTAAGTGAAATGAGGATTCGTTTTAGTAGTAAAGTAAAATTAATGTAATATTAAAGAAATACTTTAAAGTAAAATTAAAGAAATAAAAGACAACTATGAAAGTACAAACATACATAAACAAAATAATAAATACATAAAGCAGTGTTTTAGCCTAAATACAGAGAGATGTAGTGTTTGATATTTTTAAGGGATATGACTAAGATTACTAACGTTGTATATTGCAATTATGTGTTGAATTCAGATTTTTGAGGAATGTAAAACAAAGCCAGAATTGTTAGAAACAAATGCCATAATTACCATGATTAATTATTTAACTTATAACCAAGTTAAAATCTTGTGATTTAGCTTTTTTCTTAGTACTGTGAATTTGACTCATAGTTAAAAAAAGTGGAAAAATATATATTTATGCAATAATTAAATTAATATCTTACAGTTCTGTGTTCATCTCACAATTTCTTAATTTTTTCTCAGAGGATGCGATTCGTTTTTCTTATATTTTTGGAACAAACTTTTTCGTACAAACAGGTTTTTTTTATTCTCACAATTAGCTTTGATATTATTTTTTATTTTGTCAGTGAGTTTAGATCTAATATTTGTTACTTTTGACATTTTTCTTTTATTTTAAGAAAATATCACTATTATGACTGTTCAATTTTGACTCATGAAAATTGTAACAGCAACAAAAAAAAATCCTTTGTAAGAATTGTAAGAAAAAAAGTGTCATACAGTAATTATCTTTTATTTATTTATTTTTATATCTTGGCAGAAAAACAATTTAGACTTTTTCTTGCAGTAGTTTGTAGTATATTTCAAAATATATTACTTATACCTGTGAGTTAACATCTTTGCTTTTATCTCTTTTTAGCTTAATTGTTAATGAGTTTATAACTTCTGACAGTTCTAAGTTCATCAGGTCATCCAATTCTTTCTTTTCTTTCAGAAGATGTGACTGTTTTGTATTTTTGGAACAAGCTTTTCAGTTTTAATTATTCTGCTTTCTTTGCTATTACGGGTTTATATTATGAAATTCTACATTTTCTAAAAGTTTTTACTTCTGACATTTATCTTATTATTGTAAGACAGAAACTTAAAACAATAGAAAAAAAGAGTCCGAAACCTGAGATAAAAAGTTGCAACATTTTGTCATAACTCTGTTTTTAAACCAAAAGTTAATTTTATTTTTCCACAATTCTTACTGTTCTATTGCGATTTGTGAAAAAAGCAAAAATTGTGCGGAAAAATTCAATAATTACATTTATTTATGTTTTTTTGGCAAAAAGACAATTCTGATTTTTCCTAGCAGTAGTTTGCATATCTCACAGTTTAACTTAGAACTGAGTCAACATCTTGCATATTTAGCTTTTTTTTTCCTGGATTGTGAAATAAATTGTCATAATTGTCAAAAAAATTTCAAAAAGTTGCAATTGAGACTTTTAATTCGCTGTTACCAGTGTTTACTATGCAGTTAAACAATTAGTAAACAGTTTTTCTCCCACAATTTTTGTTTAAAACTAATAATTGTACACAAATTCTACATTTTTACTTCACATGTTTTTTTTTCATTATTTTAAGAAAGACAATCATAATCACTAGAAAAAAGTCAGAAGAGATAAAAAGTTGCAATTGACATCTCTCATTTTCCACACACTTGGCACTGGAGTTTTGTTAACCTGTCAACATTATGAAGCGTTTACCTTGTCTTGTTTTTCCAGTGCTGTGTTTCTTGACCCTCGCTTAGTTAATAATAATAATTCCTTACATTTATATAGCACTTTTATCCACTACCAGTGTGCAGCATCCACCTGGATGAAGCGACGACAGTCATATTGAGCCAGATCGCACACCACACACCAGCTGATTTGTGGAGAGAAGACAGAGCGATGAAGTCAATATGGGGATGGTAAGGGGGCCATTATGGATGGAGGCCAATGGGCAGATCTGGCCAGGATGCCAGGGTTAAACCCCTACTCTTTTTCGAAGAACATCCTGGGATTTTTAATGTTCACAGAGAGTCAGGACCTCGATTTAAGATCTCATTTGAAAGACGGCGCTCACTGATAAGTATAGAGTCCCCTCCACTATACTGGCATTCTAGGACCCACACAGACGGCAGGTTGAGAACCCCCTGTTGGTTTCACTGACACCACTTCCGGCAGCAACCTAGCTTTCCCATGTGGTCTCTCATCCAGGTACTGACCGGGTGTAGCCCTGCTTAGCTTCAGTGGGCAACCATGTGAAAGTTGCAGAGAGCTAGCTGCCGGCTTTGTTTGTTGTTTATGGTGTTAGCCAGCTAGACCGATCTATTTGCCTGTGACCAGACTACCCTTTTGGACTGCCCTGTATGAGACTGTGTTTGACTGTTGCCTGCATGACTATTCTTTGTTAATAAAACCTGCACGTGGATCCAGAACTCCGGTGTCAGCATACGCTTCGTGACAAAACTACTTATTTAAAATGAGTTGAAACAACACAATTCTTATGTTTTTTAGATGACAACTTAATTGTTATATGTTCAATGCACTTTAATTGGTAAAAACAATTAAGTTAACTTGTGTTGGTACAACATGAAATCATTGTGTGGAACCCAACAATTTTTACAGTGCTTTTTAAAATTATGTAGCAGAAATAAGCTTCCACATAGAAGGTGAGTCCTATTTTGTGCATGACACAGGAGCGTCTCCTCCTCCTGCTGGATGGCAACACAACAGACCTCACGAGTACTCGGGGCAGGAGGTGAGGGAGAGAGCATTAATCACAGATGAGAAGTGTTATCCCACCATCAGTGCTCTCTTTGCCTCTTGCTTTCCCACAATGCACTTGCTGCAAACAGCACCAGCAGACACAAGTGCACACACACTGCTTCCAAGCACCTGAGGAAATTAACACACTCTCCTCTAAAGGACCTCCAAAGTTGCTGTCTGGAGAAGGGTTATTCAGAAATAAGTTTGAAATCCACTGTGGCAGCTTCAAATGAGGAGACGCATCACACGAGAGCTGCCATATATTTCTGTACTGTTCAAATGGCTGGAGAGTTTAGAAATAACTTCTAAACGTGAACAATAAACAAACTTCTAGTCCTAGATATGCAATAAAGTGGCATGAAACCTCCATTTTATGAAAGGTTAGCCCACCAACTACTTTAATAATGCCCACCTGGTACATGATGTTATGTATTTCCATTCATTCACTCATTCATTCATTCATTTTCCTTCGGCTTATTTATCAGGGGTCACCACAGTGGAATGAACTGCCAACTATTTTAGAAATGTTTTACGTAGCGGATGCCCTTCCAGCGGCAACCTAGTACTTGGAAACACCTATACAACTCTCACATTCACACACACTCATACACAGTTCATTCAATACACTTATCAGAATCAGAATTTTATCAGTTTTATTGCCAAGTGTGCTTCACACACACAAGGAATTTGCTTTGGCTACAGAAGCTTCCAGTGTACATAAAGTGACAAGTGACAACACGGAATAAATAGAAAAAAAGAAGACGATAAACATTACAGGTTATAAGGTGCTGTGTGCAAATGCGTAAGAAGTATTGCATTGTATATTGTTATAAGGTGCTGTGTACAGATGCGTAAGGAGAAGTATTGCATTGTATGTTGTTATAAGGTGCTGTGTCCAGATGCGTAAGAAGTATTGCATTGTATATTGTTATAAGGTGCTGTGTACAAGTGCGTATGAGAAGGTAATTCACGTTTATTGCACAATAGGAAAATATTTAACTGTTCATGAGGTAGATGGCCTGAGGAAAGAAACTTTTCCTGTGTCTGGCTGTTTTTGTGCTCGGTGCTCTGTAGTGCCGGCCAGACGGTAACAGTTCAAACAGGAAGTGTGCTGGGTGCGAGGCGTCCAGGGTGATTTTGCGAGCCCTTTTACTAACTCTGGAATAGAACAGTTCTTGAAGTGTAGGAAGGGTAGTGCCAGTGATTCGTTCAGCAGTCCGGATTATTCGCTGTAGTCTATATACGGAGGTCTGTTTTGGCAGCTGAGCTGAACCAGACGGTGATTGAAATGCAGAAGATGGATTGGATGACAGCTGAGTAGAACTGCACGAGCAGCTCCTGTGTCAGGTTGAACTTCCTCAGCTGACGAAGGAAGTACAGTCTCTGCTGGGCTTTCTTCACAATAGAGTCTATCTGAGTGTCCCACTTCAGAACCTGAGAGATGGTGGTGCCCAGGAACCTGAATGACTCCACTGCAGCCACAGTGCTGTTCATGATGGTGAGTGGAGGGAGTGAAGGAGGGTTCTAGAGCATGTCTTTGGATTTTGGGGGAGACCGGAGCACCCAGAGAAAACCCACGCCAACATGGGGAGAGCATGTAAACTTCTCACAGAAATGCCAACTGACCCAGCCAAGGCTCAAAGCAGCAACCTTCTTGCTCTTAGGCAACTGTGCTACCCAATCGGCACCAAAGACATGCTCCTAGTAAGTAGTTAACTGTTAAAAGCAATCCCTATCTGTTCATTAGCTACTACAGCTGGGGAGTCCTCGAGATCTACCTGAGCTCAAACTCCCCTCTTGCCTTGCAAATGGGAGGAAGACCCGGGCTCGGGGATCTTATGAGCTCAGGGCTCTCTCCCGGGACAACATGCCAAACAGACTTTATAATCAATCATCAGCTAAGTGTTTGAAAATGTCATTAGTTTATAAATAACATCTAAAGGATGTAACAGAATTTGTTCTAAAATGTACACTAATTTTCACAATGCAACTTTAAAATACAGTGACATCCTACATAACTACCCTACAGTAAAACACAGTTCATATTACAATTAAATACTGTGTAATTACAAAAATTATTAACAGTGTCAAGTTAAGTAAAGTGCATTCCATAATAAGCTTCATTTACATAAAAAGCGGGAATGTCTGAGCTGACAAGAATGACAAGTGACTTCATTTAAACACATATGTCACTGCATAATCCACCTGCTCAAGTTAGCCTGCAATGGCATTTGTGAATATTACAAATAGCTAGTAACACCATAAATACAATGCTAAGTTTCAATGCATTCAGTCCAGTGAGACAGAGGGAAGGTGGGGATTATCACAAAGCGATCAGCGAACAATTCCGATATTAGCTCACATCGCAGGCCTTTCATTATCATACAACTCTCCTTAATTACTTTCAGACCGACGCTCCCTTACTGTGTAATGATGCATGCAGCCTTACTAATGTCTGAGATGCTTGTAAATGAATGGTCGAAGGCTCCACATCCATTTCGGCTGGCAGAGAAACCTAATTAACTGAAGGTGCCGCACTGTTGCTCTGACGCTGGAAAACAATGGCACCGATGGCGTGTCTCACAGTTTGCTGCAGGTGCCATTCGTGCAAAAAAAAAAAAAAAGAAAAAGGCGCGAAGTGGCTGGCTAGCAGGGAAATGACAGCACTCCCTCCCAGATGCCTCCTCTGTAATCCACATAATTATCTCTGTGTGTGTGAAGATCGAGCTGTCATTACTGTAGTTCACATCAACGCCCTTTCAACAAGACACATCCATCTCCATATTACTGAATCGAATTAACCCCCGGGTTATTTTCATTAATAAATATGAGATACGAATTATTACTTGGACACTCTGTGTTTTGTCAAATGACTGTGTTTTAGGCGAAAGGAAAGACGGGCAAATTTTGCTGATCAATTGTGTTCTTGTCAGCCCAATGAAATGAGAAGTGCGAGATAGAGAGAGAGAGAGAGAGAGAGAGAGAGAGAGAGAGTGCTTGTCTCCGTAGTTAACCGATCAAAGAGGCACTTATTCGCTTTAGGAGAAAATAATGAACGAGTCAATTTTTCGACACCCCGATTCCTATGTGAGGAACAAAGGCGATCATTATGTATCTGAGAGCTCGAGGTTATGATTGAAAACGCTGTCTGCGCTTACAGACGCAACTGTGTGTCTGGGGAGGGTCTGGAAAACATAAAGGAACACGTTTGTGAGGCGGCAAAACAGCGCTGGCACATGTTTCTAGCTCCAATTATCAATTTCTTCTCCGTGATGTTGCCGCAAACAAAGACGCTTCTAGAGAAAACACATTACGAACGAGCATCCGAGGTCACTTGGTTGCATAAACAAGTGGTAAGACAAAGGCGGTTGCTAGGCTGCGGATAAAGCTTTTGAAGAACTTGTGCCTGAGCCGTGACAGTCTCCACAAAAGCTTGTGAATGTTGTGGAATAAATAGATTCGAACAGCAACATTATTGTATGCTCGTAATAAGAATATCACACAGACAAATACTGTCATTATCCCTAAACCTGCCATCTTGCTTCATCCTGAAAGAGTTTTATTTATGTATTTTACATTTTTTTGCATCAAATGAATGGCGGATTGTTGACCAAATGCAGTGGATCTTTGATAAGTGGAGAACAACATTCATTTGAAAAACGAATATTTTATTTTTCAACATAATAAATGTTGCTCGTGTAATTTTGAACAATGAATCATTGATAAACAAACATATCTGATGTTTATTTTAAAAATGTATGCATAAATTAAAAATCTTACAGAAAAAATAACATAAAAAAAGAAACATAAAATCCTGAATACCACTGAAGGGGAAAATGATATAGAAGGGTCTACCTCAAGACTGGGTGCAGATGAAAGCTGAGACTGCATGCAATGCTTTTATTACGTACACCTAACCTCACCCCTCACAATGATGTCATTAGCTCTACCGAATCGATTGCTGCATCCCAATTCACATACTATCCATCATAAATAGATGCCAACAGAAGCCATGCATTCATATGAAGAATGATAATGAACTGACTGTAAATACCTGTGTATTAAACACACACATGCCAACCAATCAGAATCCAGTATGTATGCATTGTAAAAAAACACAACTACAGTAATTCACAATTATGAATTTGTAACTAGCTCCACAGATTTATTTTTTAAGTTGTTCACTCAATTTCTCTCTTCAAAATATTTTTGTGTTATATTTTTTTGCCAAACTTTAACTTTCATTGTAATATTGTTTGCATTTATCGATGTTGGCATTAGTTATACGTGTTATACATGTACAGTATAAACTAAATGACCTATCCCCATAAAATCCAAGGCAAAATTTGTCATTTTATTTTGTCTTTTAGAGAAATAGGCTTGTTTTTAAACAAGTGTTAAAGTACACTGACAAACACTGAAAACAAGCATGACAGATTACATATATGATCCTTTATATTTAGATTTTATATTTAAAACAATAAAAATACTAATATATTATCCATCTCTCTACCATACACTACTAAGCATCTCCATGCCACATAAGGTTCAAGGAAACCTCAATAAAGCTGGCCTTTCCATAAACTTGCAGCAATAAACTTTTCTTTGTGGGTTCAAGGAAGGAGACTTTGATTCTCCACAGGGACAGCATGAACACAATGCCCGCAATAAACTCCAGTCTGTGATATTGTTTTACACTGGTCAGGAACGACTGATGAAACCCGGCTCAGCTCTTCTGCTGACACACACACATAAGTCTTTGTCCATTTCTATGCTTCAGACAGAGCAAAATTCAATCATCATCATATTGATCCTGGTCTACTGTGACAATTTCTGTTAAGCATTATTGAACATGCTAAAACTTTAACAGTTTCCTACATAGTATCTGACAGCTCCTAAGAATATTTCATATTCCGCATATGAAAGTGTGCTTTGAGATGTATTTGAGAGAAAAATCATTTGATCGCTTTAATATTTCCTACATGGAAAAACGGTAACGTGATGAGATTTCGATGTGATATCAAAGATTTCTCATTTATTTTCAATTACAGAAAAGAGGATACAATTTAAGCTTCAACATCGTCATTCTGTGTATATATATATTGATACTCTTGACTACCAGATGCATGTAATTGTTTTATTTTCATCTCTTTTTTCCTTCACATTGTTGTTTCATTCTCAAGGCACTGAAGGTCATGTTGTGACGAAAGAGTTTGCAGTCTTCAGTAAAGATGTGCTTTTTAGCTCACACTTGTTATTGTGGTGTGTTTTTTAATCGTCAGTATATGTAAGCTTTTTCTGTAAATTTCCACTTAATCTTTCTAAGATGTAACTAAAGCAAATATAACTGAAGTATGTTTCACAGGAAAACACTGTTTCAGTCTTAATACTTTAAAGATATGTATAATTCATTGTGTAACTTTCCATTTCCTTGTAAATATTTGTCAAATGTACACTTTTTTTGAGTAAAACCTTAAAAAGAAAATCATGAAAACTGCCATTTGTTTTCATCATAATAATATAATGAGAACTTAATGCACTTATTTGCTAATGTACTTTTATTATTTTATTTGAATCCGTGTTTTTTATTGTCATATTTTTACATTTATTTTATAATTGTAGTGATTTTACTACTATTTATGTTAGCTTTTTAAATGTTGTTCTGCACTACTTGACAAAATAAATAATGAAATAAAGAAATAATGTACCCGTTAGTATATAAATCATGGTGCAGTGGAAAAAGAATTAATATTGTGTATGACTTCCATGAGTTTTCATACTTCATCCATACATCTCTGCAATGACTCCAATAACTTATTAATAAAGTCATCTGGAATGGCAAAGAAAGCGTTCTGGCAGGACTCCCAGAGTTTATCGAGATTCTTTGAACTCATCTGCAGTGCCTCCTCCTTCATCTTACCCCAGACATGCTCAATAATGTTCATGTCTGGTGACTGGGCTGGCCAATCCTGGAGCACCTTGACCTTCTTTGCTTTCAGGAACTTTGATGTGGAGGCTAAGGAGCGCTATCCTGCTGATGAATTTGCCCTCTCCTGTAGTTTATAATGTAATGGGCAGCACAAATGTCTTGTTCCCTTAGGCTGGTGATGTTGCCATTCACTCTGCAGATCTCTTGCACCCCCCATACTGAATGTAACCCCAAACCATGATTTTTCCTTCACCAAACTTGACCGATTTCTGTGACAATCTTGGGTCCATGTGGGTTCCAATAGGTCTTCTGTAGAATTTGTGATGATTGGGATGCAGTTCAACAGTTCAGATCGACATTTGTCAGGTAGTGTATATTTTCCAGAAGTATTTTCATTTGTTATTTTAATTAATTAATGAGCAGCTGTAATTGAATCAAGATATAAATACAATTTCATATTTCATTTCATTATTCAATACTTTTTATTTATTCTCATAGATCACAAAATATTGCTTCTTTCCAGCTCCACAAAACCTTCCACTCCCATCTGCGCTTTTATAGGATTTCACTCTTGCAATAATCAATTTGCCGTTTAGTAAAACTAGCCCTAAAAGTGTTATACCTCACAATAACTCCATAACAACCCTGATCTGAATCATAAAATATGGTTAAAAAAAATAACAATCGGGCGCCACGATGGCCTAGTGGGTAGCACGTTCGCCTCACAGCAAGAAGGTCGCTGGTTCGATCCCCGGCTGGGCCAGTTGGCATTTCTGTGTGGAGTTTGCATGTTCTCCCCGTGGTTGCGTGGGTTTCCTCCGGGTGCTCCGGTTTCCCGCACAGTCCAAAGACATGTGGTACAGGTGAATTGGGTACGCTAAATTGTCCATAGTGTATGTGTGTGAATGAGAATGTGTGGATGTGTTTCCCAGAGATGGGTTGTGGCTGGAAGGGCATCCGCTGCGTAAAACAAATGCCGGATAAGTTGGCGGTTCATTCCACTGTGGCGACCCCGGATTAATAAAGGGACTAAGCCGAAAAGAAAATGAATGAATGAAAATAACAATCTCTCAGTCAGAGGGTGAAGCTCCCTCGGGAGGCAGGTGTGCTTCAATATTGTCACTTCCACAGCGATACGTTCAGATCTGTTTCATCAACACAAATGCCTAATTACATGGCATGTGTGAAGTCATTATAAAACACCTCAGCAGCCGAGGGAATCTCTCGTACTCCAGGAGCTTTAACTCTGCAATTATGAGAGAACTGAGAGAAAAGAGCGACAGAAAAGGGACTTACTGTATAAGTGTATACATAAATATATACATACATATACATACACAGTATATATATATATTAATTCCCTCCTGAATTAATAGTCCCCCCTTAAATTTAACAAAAATAAAATAAACACATTTCTAAACATAATAGTTTGAATAACTCATTTTTATTAACTGAATTCTTTTAGCTGTGCCATGATGATAGTACATAATATTTTACTAGATATTTTTCAAGATACTAGAATTCAGCTTAAAGTGCAATTTAATGGCTTAACTAGGTTAACTGGGCAAGATAGGGTAATAAGGTAAATCATTGTATAGCAGTTTTTTTTCTCTGTAGTTAATTGAAAAACAAAATGCTAAAGGTGGCTAATAATATAATAAAATAATAAAAACAATTTTTATTCTAGCCAAAATAAATCAAATAAGACTTTTTTCCAGAATCCTTGTTCTGTTCAACATAATATGTAAAAAAAAAAAATGCCACTGTGACACCCACTCTAATACTAATTATTATTATTTTTAGGGCAACACGGTGGCACAGTGGGAAGCGCTGTTGCCTCACAGCAAGAAGGTCACTGGTTCGAGCTCCGGCTTGGTCAGTTGCATTTCTGTGTGAAGGGTACTTGTTCTCCCTGTGTTCGCGTGGGTTTCATCCGGTTGCTCCGGTTTCCCCCACAGTCCAAAGACAAGCACTACTGGTGAACCGAATAAGCTAATTTGGCCGTAGTGTATGTGTGTGAATGGAAGAGTGTAAGGGTGTTTCCTAGTGATGGGTTGCAGCTGAAAGGGTAAACGCTGCATAATAACATATACTGGATAGGTTGGAGGTTCATTCTGCTGTGGCAACCCCTGATTAATAAAGGGACTACGCCGAAAAGAAAATGAATAAATGCATGAATTATTATTATTATTATTATTAACAGTAATAAAATCAATAAAGATTGGATAAATAATTTCATTTGAAACTTATAACATTTAAAAAAATATATATATTTAATAAATGCTGAACAGAATAATTTGAGAAAAAAACAACAACAACAATACAAACAACTTTAACAATATCAAATGCATCTGCAAAAGGTGCATGATATGTTGATTTTTTTCTGTATTCAGTTAATTTTTTTAATTAGTAAAATGCTTTTTGATTTGTAAAATTATTATTATTATTATTTTTATGATTTATTTTGGGCCTTTTTGTCTTTTTTATTAGATAGGACAGTATTGAGACAGGAAGCGAAGTTGGAGAGAGAGGGGGTTAGGGTAGGGAAATGTCCTCGAGCTGGGATTCGAACTCGGGACGCCCTGACGTGCAGCTGCACCATATGTCAGCGAGCTAAACACTAGGCTATTGCTATATATTAAAAAAAAAACACTATTTAAAAAAAAAAAAAAAAAAAAAAGAACATATCATGCCCCTTTTGCAGAAGAATTTGATACTGTTAAGGCCTGTGACATCTTCTGATCCATGCCAATAAGTAAAACACATAATAGGTAACATAATAAGTGACTACATAATAGTTACAAATATAACCATTTAAAGAAAAAAAGAGAAAATAAAACAGAGAAAAGTAATGAGTGTAATCCCTGAATGTAGCTGCAGTTCTAGGATCACCCACACAGAGCAGAACAGAGATCAGCGCGTCAATAAGAGAATAGCGGCTCCTGATCTGCTCTCTGGAAAAAAGGGGCACCGCAAAGCCACTAAAAGCTCCCACCAGGCGCTCAGACAAGCAGCTGCATTTCTCCTCCGCTATTGGCTATATAATACCTCCACAGGAATATCAGTGGTTACAGAAAAAGCTCTATAAATACCGGGGAGAATGGAGCTGATACCTGCCTGTGCTCTGTTACAGCTCTTTATGAGACGCCGGTGGTCAGCATTAAAGTTACTGACCCCCTGACTTCACGGCTGATAAGGTATATCGCTCTCACTGAGAAATGCCGCACACTGCAGCATTGTTAGATGAGGTGGTATGCACAGAAACAAGTTACCATTAACAGAACATTATTCACTAGTATTGCTTTTGATGTAACTGTGAAGTGCAGTTGGGTTGTTGACAGATATATGGTTAACATAGTTACATTCTAAATAAGACTGTATGTTTGTATGGGTAAATTGCATTACATAGTTTGGGGAAATTTTCTGTGGTTTGACAGTGCTTTCTCTAAAAGTATTTTGAAGAAGTTTGCAAATATTAGCTATAATAATAATAATAATAATAATAATAATAATAACACATATTATTATGATT
>CAIGQQ010026964.1:5386932-5415447 GCA_903798035.1 Danio albolineatus | reverse complement strand
TTATTTTATTTTATTTTATTTTATTTTATTTTATTTTATTTTATTTTGTTTTGTTATGTTTTGTTTTATTTTAATTTGTTTTATTTTATTTTATTTTATTTTATTTTATTTTATTTTATTTTATATTATTTAATTTAATTTAATTTTATTTTTTATTTTATTTTTAATTACTATACATTTTTAATTGTTGGGTGAACTTTCCCTTTTTTAAATTTTACTAATTTTCTTTTTTATTTGACTGATTTGTCTTCATTTTTCCACTTAATTAATATAATAAACACATTAAAACGACAGCCCTATTTTATACACTGACTGCATGCCACCAGTTTAAGGAGAAACATCTAAGACAAGGCTGATAGTTCAATAAAACCTAACCAAGACAAATTCTCCTATTTGCTTTTTCACACTATTCTCCCCTTAGTCCACTAAGACGACACTCCTGAAGTACCTGTGCTGTTGCTAGGCGAGAAACACATCCCTCAGTGCCAGACATGTGCGGTGATGTCACAGTCGGCACAGAGGAACGGCTCGTGGAGGAAATTCAGGCCAGTGGATGAGGCTCTAATAGAGCTCCGCTTGTAAACAAGGGCCCATCACACACATCCATTGTGTTCATTTTCCAGATGCTGCACAACAAACATTTTATGCCAGCGGAAGAGTTTTGTCTGTCCATAAGAGCATGAAATTAGCCTGTTTAGCAGAACTGAATATATTTAGAGCTCCTAAAATAATAGTGGATTCTGGCGTGACGCTGTTGCTAATCGACAGGCTTCTCTTCTCGTCCATTGGAAAGAGAAAAAGAGATAAACGGAGAGAGAGAGAGCATTTTCTGCTGCAATGTAAACTTTACCACAACATTATATCAACATGCTTCTCTAATTTAAAGATAATCACACCAATTTTTTCATCTCTAACAAATACAGTAAAATTAAGGTAACTAATATACAATCACCGGCCACTTTATTCAGTACACCTGTCCAACTGATCGTTAACGCAAATGTCTAATTAGCCAATCACAAGGCAAAAACTCGATGCATTTAGGAATGTAGACATGGTCAAGACGATCTGCTGCAGTTCAAACTGAGCATCAGAATCAGGAGGAAAGGTGATTTAAGGGACTTTGAATGAGGCATGGTTGTTGGAGCTGGACAGGCTGGTCTGAGTATTTCAGAAACTGCTGATCTACTAAGATTTTCACGTACAACCTTTTCTATGGTTTACAGAGAATGGTCCGAAAAAGAGAAAATATCCAGTGAGCGGCAGTTCTGTGGGTACAAATGCCTTGTTGATGCCAGAGATCAAAGGAGAATGGCCAGACTGGTTTGAACTGATAGTAAGACAACAGTAACTCAAATAACCACTCGTTACAAGCGAGGTATGCAGAAGAGCATCTCTGAACACACAAGATGAAAAACCTTGAGGCGGATGGGCTAGCAAAATAACACACCATGTCATAAAGCGCAAATCATCTCAGACTGTTTTTTTGAACATGATAAGAGTTCACAGTATTCAAACGGCCTCCACAGTCTCCAGAACTCAATCCAATAGAGCACCTTTGGAATGTGGTGGAACAGGAGATTCACATCACAGATGTGCAGCAGACAAATGCGCTGCAACTACATGATGCTATTATGTCAATATGGATCAAAATCTCTGATGAATATTTCCAGTACCATGATGAATCTGTGCCACGCAGGATTAAATAAATATTTGTTTGGACTTACAATCATTGAACCAACATCACTACTTGCTATACACTTTTTACACACACATACACTTATTTAACAACACACTTCACATGCTAATTTGCACATAACAGCTGCACATATAGCGTTGTATATAGTAATACACCTGTACATACCATTGTCAATTTGTATGTGTCTGCATATATTTGAGAAATAGTTGATTTATATTTAAATATACAATATATAAAGTCAAATACCTATGTTACAACACTGTTTTGTATAATTTAGCTTATGCACATGTCTGTATCCTATACAGTACATAATAAATATATATAATAAACACACATAAATATGTTTGTCAAAACAAACTTGTATTTTCGATGTGATTAATCTGTGCCCATCACTATCAAATTTAAATTTTATTTATGTATGTATATGTAATCTATAATCACTGTACCATTTTATTTATTGTTTATGTAATGTGCAATGCTTTGACAATACATGACAATTCATGTCAATAAATCTCACATGAAATTAATTAAATTGACAGAGAGAGAAAGAGACAGAGAGCAGGAGAGAGAGAAGACTGTTTGCTGTGAAAGCAGATGCATCTGTCACAGCTCGAGATGTGACATTTCAAAATGTGCGCTAACAGATGGAGGATTGTTTATATTTATGAACACTGCAGCGTGATGACTACACATTTAGCACTGGAGGGAAGCTCGCCCGCGCCACATGCAGAAATGTCAGGAAAAGAGCGCGACGCCTTCGCTTCAGCCCAATCTGAATCCTGGCAGAGCAGCCGAGAGTCAGAAGGTGCAGCTCGCTTATAGCTGTTAAAATGAACAAAATGGAAAGATTTAGACGCGGTTGAAGGGGACTGGCTTGAAAAATGCGAGCTTCACATGAAACCTTTCTTCTGAATGCGCCTTTCACAACAGCAAACAGCTTTCGGTTTCAGTCACAGGCGTTTTTATGGCTGTGAAATCAAAAGCTATTTTCAAAAGCCAAAAAAAGTAAACAACTAATCCATTGAAAAAAAATTTTTGGTAACCTTCAATCAAACAGCGACTGCTTCTGCGTTTGGAGCGGCGGTTCTTCACTGATGATGCTAGTTTGATATCAGTTATATCAACATTATTAGTCATGCCTTTTTTACGTTTAGTTTGCTATGAGGGAATGATGTGCAAAAAAAGCCCCCCTACTAAATATTCAGTTTCAGTTGTAAGCACATTAACATACTAAAAGATAAATCTCAGCAATCTACGTTTTATGGTGACTTTAATAATAAAGTTCCAAAATAAGCCTATATTTAGTGTTAAGATCATTTTAATAACTATTTATAATCATTTTTATACCATAATGAATATTATAGTGCTATGAATAATTGATGAATGTTCAATAATGTTCAATAAAGAACCTTTATTTTAAATATTTAATACTATTTTGACAGATTAATAGATACACTACCTGACAAACTGTTTGTCCTCGATCCCAGTTGTAAGAGCAACAAATTATAACCTGACATCTGGCAGAAGGTAGATTTTAGAGATGAATCATCTGTTGAACTGAATCCCAATCATCACAAATTCTGCAGAAGACCTGTTGGAACCCACATGGACCCAAGATTCTCACAGAAATCAGTCAAGTTTGGTGAAGGAAAAATCATGGTTTGGGGTTACATTCAGTATATGGGCGTGCAAGAGATCTACAGAGTGGGGCACTGTTTTTCCACATGTCAGTGTTTATGAATAAATTACACCAAAAAGAACACAAGTAATTTTGACAAACTATACATCAGTCTAAAGCTACAACCCTCAAACAGCCAGCGCAGCTAGTTGTTTTTCAATGAAAAGCTTATAAAGAATATACTTGCAAAATTTGTGTAAGTTGTGTAAGTAAATGTTTATTAGATACGGAGTGAAAATCATCATAATAACAAGACTCACATGCATTCATTGCTGTACATCACAGTTTATTTTGAAAGGTAAGAATCCTTAGAACAACATCCCATTGAGCATATTTGGTCCAACGACACAATAGTGTTGAATTACGGATGGTTATTCCGCTGGAGACCTGTTGTTTACATCGTTAACCATGTTACTTTTACGCGAAAATGGCATCTTTGTAGTAAAAAGCAAGTCAATGTCATAGCAAGTCAATGTTACAGATAAAATGAGACCACGAACTGAATAAAAATTTTAAGTTATACTTAATAAAATCTAAACAAATCAGCCGAGTGTTTTGCATACTGCATATGCTGTCTGTTAGTCATTGCTATCGATCAGTCAGTTACTTCCTCGTTTGAGTGATAGAGAATTTAGCCAATGGCTGCATGTTTCTTTCGACATATGGATTCTATTGGACAGTTGCTGTTTTATTGCAATCTTTGTGCTGACAATGGCTGACCTGTCAATCATTACTCGTGACCTGTCAACCATCACTCAACGCACCTGCCCCTTGCTGCATGGCTGCTAACGGTTCAATCTAACGGCAGAGCGGCTGGTTTGCAAAAAGGAAACAAAGAAAATGGATTGTCACAAGTTTTAATCTGCTGATGAGAGTTTTGAGAGATTGTTTATAGCAACGAGGAGAATATTTCTGAGGAGAGCTGATGCTTCAATGATGTGGATGAAGACTAACTTCCTGTATTTTGTAACGGTGAGTATTATACGGTCATATTGCCTGTATTATATGACAGTTGTTTACGTCTCAGAATAAGAGGACATGGCAACACTTCTTTAAAGCAACTTTAAAACATGAAAACAACAAAATTACTGACCACAACAAATCATTTGTTTCTTAATAGTCCAGAAAAGAGTCAAAACCAAGATTTCAAGGGATGCCCAGAAAGATTTCATTTACTACTGAAACTTTATGTGAACAATAGGACTAATAGGAACCTACAGAGAGTCAAGTACAAAGATCGACTTTGAAAACCATCAGAATGAAGTGCGATGTGAACAAAGCCTAATATGTTCATGAAAAAAGTACCATGGAATGCTTTGATATATCTTGGAATACCATGTTGCCTGTATATCAAAGTACCAAGGTATTACCCTCTGACACCTGGTATCAGCCCGGTACTTTGAGCGAGAGACAGAATAGAGACAGAAGAAGAAAGAAAAACAGAGAAAACGAGAAGGGGGTGGAGAAGCTTCCAAAGCAGTCACCGCTCATCAGTTCCTCGGGCGCTGTATTGATCGGCTCAGCAGGCTGGATATTAGAGAGGTAATTCACTTTTTAGATAGAAAGCGTAGGGGAGCAAGGGCTGCCCCATTTGTTACCCAGGCTGAGGAAATCATTGATACTGCCACACTGTCAGGGGGAGCCCTGCGGAGGACAGGGGCTTGATGAGGTGGGACGCACAGACTTCTTCATCTCTTCAACTCACACACAAAACAACAGATCAAGCTGGACACTTTACAGAGGGACAATGGAGAGTTTCTGCTAGAGAGGGAAACTTTCAGTATGTAATTTCTTTGGAAATATAAAAAATGTCAGTAGCCAAATTTAAACACAGCTCAAAATCAAAAACAGATGTTTACTTAAAAAACTATATATAAAAACACCAAACAAATAAAAATGCTTAATTTAATGTTATTTAAGGTGGTTTATTCTGTGGTGGCGACACCTGATAAATAATATTTAATACTGTATTTCTGATTGTAATACAGGGACTAAGCTGAAGGAAATTTAATTAATTTAATTTAATTTAATTTAATTTAATTTAATTTAATTTAATTTAATTTAATTTAATTTAATTTAATTTAATTTAATTTAAACTTATTTTTTGGGTGGACTATCACTTTTATTATTTTATATTTTATTTTATTTAAATCACAATATATTTGTAATTTTAGTTGAACTCTCCCTTTATTTTATATTACATTTTATACATTATTTACAATTCTGTTCACCAAACAATTATTCACAATTTAGTTTTGTCATTTTTAAAAGCAAAATAAATAAAATAAAATAAAATAAAATAAAATAATACAATTGTGTAAATAAACAAACCTTTGTGTGATATGTATTTCATTTATTTATTTATGTGTTTGTTTGTTTGTTTTATTTATTTATTTATTTATTTATTTAAATAATACTGAAAATATATGACTCACATGATGGAGTCAATTGCAATTTTGACTACACTAGTGATGCTTTATTAGATTTACTACAAAATGATTCATATGAAGATTCAGGAACAGCACTAGTTAACCTACAGGTACCAGTTTTTGATTGCCAAAGGGAGCCTGTTCACACTTGTTTAATTTTTTCTGACATTTGGGTTTCTTTTCACCCTACACTGATTGCTTTGGTCTGAAAATGAGCCAAAATGCAGTCATGTGACAACATCCAGATCACCCATTTGGCTAGATGTGTCACTGAACCAATGATATATAATATACAATTACAGATTAATTATTGCATTGAACATATTTCAATTGGTCAGAATTTAAGTGCTTATACTGTAAGTACACAAAGACATGAGGAACATCAGGAAGACAACACAATCATTGTTATCATGGTGAGACAATTACTCTAGTTGATCTTTGGTTGTCATATAGTTTGTATGCGTCACTTCAGACAAACTTTTCATTTTGAGAATAAAGCGTGGATGCAGCTTGAAAACAGTGTTGGAATGATTTGATGTATTAATGACAACACTTCATACACCTCAAGTCACTTCTGAAGTTTGTCCTCAAGCTTTTGCTAAAGCTCTGTAAACAAATACTTGCCCTCATCCCATAATACACAGTCTACGGCTACTCGTTTAGTTCAAAAATGCAAAGTGCTTTTTGCTGTTGGGCTTGTTAGAGTTCAGATCATGTTCTAATCACAAACAAATCTCTCCAGTGGTCATTTGAAAAAGTATCTAGACGACCTATTAAACACTTGCTTGCACTCTAATCGCTCCGCTCACACAAGCTGAAATGAGCCACATAAAAAGGAAAAATGAATTCTAGTGCAATTCAGCAGAACTAAACGAGGCAGGTAAACTTATTCAATACATTTTTTCAATTTAATTCAATTCATCTTTATTTCTATAGTGCTTTAAAAATGTAGATTGTGTCAAAGCAGCTTAACATAGAAGTTCTAGTAAATTGAAACTGTTTCAGTCCAGCTTTCAGTTTAAGTTAAGTTTAGTTCAGTTCAGTGTTGTTTAAATTTCACTGCTGAAAGTACAAACACTGAAGAGCAAATTCATTGATGTGCAGCTCCACAAGTCCCAAACCAAGCAAGTCAGTGGAGAGAAACAATCTACACCAATTGACAAAAGTGATGGAAAAAACCTTGCTGCAGTCTCTCCGCTGAAAGCTGGAGAATGATAAGCGTCTGTCGTGCAGAAGCTGCAGGTCAGAGAAGGTCATCGGCAGGTGTTCAGGCTGGCCCATGGGATCAATGTGGTGACTCGTCTGTCACTGTCACTTATTTCTCTACAAGAAAGACTCATCTGGGCAAAAGACTACTGTGTAGTCAATTTATGATTTTAGTTTCCTAAAATAACTCAAAATAGCTATAAATTTTAGACCCTTTCAAGAGTTCATACTTAGCTGATGACTGATTATAAAGCTTGTTTGGCATGCCGTGGCTCACTCCCATTAGCAAGGCAAAAGGGGAGTTTGAGCTCAGGTTGATCTCGAGGACTCTCCTGCTGTAGGAGCTAATGAACAGAGAGTGATTGCACTTAGGAGATAGCTACTTACTAGGAGCATGTCTATGGTGCCGATTTGGATTAGTCAATTAGTTATGGTTGCATGTTTTTGGATGGTGGGATGAAATCGGGGAACCTGGGGGAAACACACGTGAGCACAGGGAGAACATGTAAACTCCACACAGAAACATCGGCTGGCTTGGTAAGGACTAGAACCAGTGACGTTCTTGCTGTGAGGCAACAGTGCTAACTACTGGGCCACTGTGCCATCCATCTAAAAAAAGAGGAAGAGTAGGGATGGAAGGGGGGAATCTTCAAAATGAATATGGTCCTGGGATATACAATTTAGGGTATTTATAGTGGCTTAGGAATCCAGCCGCAAGCAATTATAAGAACGTGATCCTTTTGAAATTAGTTTATAAATAAAGTTCACTAAGAGAAAATCAACCTCACTGGTTGCACTGTCAGCTTTTGATACACTAAATGAAGTGACTCACAAGAAAGATTTACTCACTCAATAGATCAATAGATTGTTCCAATGTAAAAATTTATGACTTTTCAGCAACTTTCTTGCTGTGAGATGGCAGTGATAAACACTAAGCCACCATGCCGGCTAATTTTTGCTCCCTGCCTGATACGCTGGAAAGTCCCACAAACATTGCTATAGCTCTTTAATTCTCTTTTCTTCATCTATAATAAGCTGCTTTGACATAATCTATAAAAGCGTTATAGAAATAAAGAAAACTCGACTTGACTTGAGCTCAATCCTTATTCTACATCAGCTGTCATACTCCATTACTCTACTACACAAATGCTGTATTTAATGACGCGAATCATTTCAGGGCACAAAAATCTGATCAGGACATCCCTAAAAAAACTCTTAGTCCAATATGTTTTTGATTTAGTAAAAAAAGAATCAAAAGAATTTATTTGTTAATCAGATTACACAGGAATTCATTTAAGAGTCAAAATACAAAACAAGAGAGAACTGTTCTAGAATCAGACCTCATTGATGACACTCTATCTTTTGAATTCTTTTACAAACAAAAAATCTTTATACTTTATTACTATTAAAACTCAAATATGTTTTAATTTCAATAAAAAAAAGAATCAGAAGAATTATTTTTTTTGCCAGAATATACAACAGGGATTCATTTAAGAGTCAGAACACAAGATACAGATTTGTTTTGAATCAGACTTCATTGGTGACATTGTCTTTTGATTTCATTTACAAACAAAAAAAACATATAAGAAGGATTAATTTAGAAATCTGAATACACTGTTGGCACTTTGGGTTGATTAAAAAGAAACATTGTTCATAGAATCAGATTAGATAATGTAATTATGAAACGCATAAAAAACTAAAAGATGAAGAGCGACTTCTAGTTTTATTTTTACATTTTTATTTCTTCTTCATCATCAAAAGAATGCATTTCATTACCAAATTGATTGTCCTCTGTTTCTGAATCAGTTGTTTACCTCACGTCAGCCATCAATCACCAAACACATCTTAAAATGCTGTCTCACCACAAACAACCTCATGGGAAACATATTTGGTAAATATTAAAACCGGCAGAATGAATTACAGTTTCATTTCCTAACACCTTACAGATGAAAATGATATTGACACGATTTTCAATATCCTCTGTTGTGTGTGAAATACAATAATGTCTGGGCCAGGAAAATTAACAATAGTTCAGACATTCATTTCAATACTAACGATATCAATGTTTGAAAGCAGAATTGATGTTTTGATGTCTAAATCAAATACATCATATTCACTGATATTTACCGTTACGATGTGACAGGTGCTGTTGCATGAATACCAATTAATATGTCTGATTCTCAGATGAAACGTTTTATAGCTTTTACAGCTCTCTAAAAAAGGAAAAGACAACTTTTTAGAGACCACAAATATTACACTACACTTTATTTTAACGTACAATTTGCATATTCACAAACCGTCTGCAAAGCCCTCCTTAGATATTGTGTAGGATTAGGGATTTAAAGAACACCTATGATGAAAATAAACTTTTGTTAGTGTGTGTAGGTATATTGTGCCGTCAGTCATATTGAAGTGGTATAAACCCAACAAGTCTCTTTTTAAAAATTTCCTGATGCTAAAATAGGACTGCAATCCCAATGATTTTTAAGGTCCACTGCAACATGACGTAGTGGTGCGGTTTTCCCCGCCCACCGAATTGATTGACAGGCGCCAAGTTTCTATAACATGTATGCACGTGTTTATGAAAAAAAAAAAAAACTGGGAAACCCTTTGTGATGACGTTTAAAACGTTTTTAAAACAGAGCATGTTTGTAATAAAGACAAACATTGGTTATTCTTAACCACTATAATCACCAAAGCCGCATGGTGCCAGTAAACAAACATATATATATATATATATATATATATATATATATATATATATATATATGTGTGTGTGTGTGTGCGTGTGTGTGTGTGTGTGCATGCGTGTGTAATGCAAACGGCATTTGTGTGTGACTCATCGTTTCAGAAAGGCTAGAATAAACTCCACCACAAATATATAAAATATACTTGGTATTTTTGACTAATGAGTAATGAGCTGTATTTCAGCTTTATACGTGTCTGTCTCTATCACTGACTGCTGTTTATCTGCTGTAATGAGAAGCAGACATGCATGTGGGAACGATGTGTGGGGAGAAGCAACTCATATGGATTTAAAGTCACAAGCTTCAAAAACAGCTACAATGTAATCAGTCAGCAAAATTGGCAGATTCTGGAGGTTATAATTAATTATCTGACAGGATTTTAAGCTGAAACTTTACAGACACGTTCTAAGACCAAAGTCTTATCTTAAATCTTGTAAAAGGGGTAAAATAGGTGCCCTTTAAAATAAGATCATACTTTATAAATGCTAATAAACAGATAATACCTTAAAAACTGGCAGGTAATGAGCCAGTAATAAATATTATGAATTGTGACTTAAATGAAACTGTTACCAAATAGGTGGCATGGTGGCTCAGTAATTGGCACTGTTGCCTCACAGCAAGAAGGTTGCTGGTTCGAGTCTTGGCTGGGCCAGGTGCATGTTCTCCGTGTTCATGTGGATTCCCTCCGGGTGCTCCAGCTTCCCCCACAGTCCAAAGACATGTGGTATAAGTGAATTTGGTAAACTAAATTGGCCTTAGTGTATGAGTGAACGAGAGTGTGAATGGGTGTTTCCCAGCACTGGGTTGCGACTGGAAGAGCATCCGCTGTGTAAAACATATGCCGGAATAGTTGGCAGTTCATTCCACTGTGGTGACCCCTGATAAATAAGAGACTATGCCAAAGGAAAATTAATGATTGTTACAAAGTATTAATTTTTGGGTAACACTTTACAATAAGGTTCATTAGTTAATGCATTTACTAGCATGAACTAATCATGAACAACACTTGTACAGCATTTATTAATCATAATTGAACATTTACTAATGTATAATTAACATCCAAGTCCATACTTGTTAACATTGGTTAACGCACCGTGAGTTAACATGAACTAACAATGAGCAACTGGATTTTCATTAACTAACGTCAACTTACATGAACATATACGGTAGTAAATACATTGTTCATTGTTTGTTTATGTTAGTAAATGCATTAATTAACATCAACTGATGAACCTTATTGTAAAGTATGACCACTTTTTGTTTTATTCCATAAAGCTCTGATAACATTTCTTAAGAAAATTAAAAAATTTATAAAATACATTGTCATTTACAGTGCTTTTTAGTAAATGTTTTTCCTGAGGTTGATTAGTATTGTGCTGTCTAAAATATAACAGAAACACTTTTATTATTATTTTAAATTTGAAAGAAATCTCATCAGTAATCAAAATCACTTTTTACTCATATACAGAAACTGAGAATTTTCAGGTGGTCTATAAATTTCTTTTCCACAGAAATATATTTTTAAAATTGGTGAAGAAAGCAAAAGCAAAAGCAAAAAAAAAAAAAAAAAAAAAAAAAAAAAACCTTAAATAATACAGTATTGGATTACATCAGAACTACATATGTCAAAGCAAGAAAACTTTGTAGGGTGGTTCCTGTGCAGTGATGTAATTTTCTTTCCAGTGACATAAATGAGAGTCAAAATGAGTTCAATTGAGAGGGAATCACATGTTATTTGGTGAACAATGCAGACGGGCCAGAGGCACCTTCTATGTGACACAAGCCCACTTCTTCCGGCCATTATTGAGAGCAGACTATGGATGATCAAAACAAAAGAAGAGGGCCGAAGATGAAAGCGATGGCCAAATCAAAAGCCACTGAGCCTCACAAGAAAAATAGGCCAAGTTACAGCAAAACTCTTATCTGCATGTCATTTACACAGCGAATTGGATGAGAATCATAGGAAATGACAGAGAAGGGGACGTGAAAGGGAAGATGAGAGTGAAAGGGCTTCCAACCTCTGAAGTCTGCGACTGCTTTCTGGAGGGCGGACAGGAAAAAATGCAGGGGACGAGAGTAATAAATGAGACAAGGGCAAAAGAGAATGTGGGCTGTTTCATGGATGATACATGGCACTTCAGGGTGACTAATTGCTGTTGAGTTTTCACTGTGCACAATCCTGGTTGGTTGCCCTCCGATAGAGATGCACAGGTCGACTGGCCGGAGATCAAAAATTGGACGATGCTTTGCTCCAACAACAAGATTGCAATTTAATGCTTTTTTGTTTTGTTTTGATTTACTTTGGCTGATCTCTGTTCCAGATTGCTACTTTTTATTTAATTAGAAGTTATTTATTATTTACTTTTTTATTATTTTATAGTACAAAGTGTGTAAACAGGACTTAACAGCACACACAAAAAAATGATGTTTGTTGTTCGATCAAACTTGTTCAAACTATTTATTAATTGAGCAGAAACCACACAACTGACACAGATGAAAACGCTTTTTGGGGGTACAACTTAATTGTTGTAGGGTGTCTTTACTCCTGGTTTGATTGGCTGGTCCGAACCCATGTTCAATTGTCCCCCCTTGCCACCTTCTCGACTGGTTTGTGTTTACTATAGCTGCATCCCAAACCGCATCCCACTTATGCACTATGTACTTATGCACTTACACACTCAACAGCATAGTATACAGTATGTATGTAGTATCGTCCCAAATGGAACACTAATGTTTTTTACTAAGTGAAAATTCAAACTGTTTCCTAGATGACGTTTGACGGTAACCAAATTAGTGATATAAATGACCAAACTATCAAATTCACCATCAGCTGGTGGCATGCTCACTTTTATTGGAAAAATTTTGTTTTCACAATCAAAAACAAGTCAAACGTAAGTGTGTCATTCTGTTATTTAAAGTGCACTTATTCTTTTTAGAATAAAAAGAGTATTTCAGTGTGAATGCACTGCTTACACTATTTATACTACAAAATGGTGAAGAATAGTGCATAATTAGGCAATTTGGCACACACCTATTGTCTTTTTTCCTTCTGAACCCTGGTAAGCTTGTGTCATTATGCTGCTGTATTGTGTACAGTTGTTGCTAGGTGAAGGCCACAAAAGACAATGTGCCAAAATGGAAAGACGTACAGTATGCTCATTGCGGTGGTTCTGCTTTGACTAAATCTTTTGGTCTTGGTAATATACAGAGCCACTTGCGTCTATCTGCCACAAAAATATTAAAAACAATCAGAACATAATGTGTTGTCGGCAGAAGTCATTTTTGGAGAAGACATTATCACTGTGTTTGCACTGGCTCGGTCACCACAAAGAATAAATGTTACGAAAACTGAGGTTTGTTGTACAGTAGACGGTTCATTCCCATTATTGGGTACAATTGCATTCATATCAGAAGTTTGTGCGATCCGTACCCCAGATCACCTTTTTCAGTTAGACTTGAGTATAGTTTGTGGGTGTAAAACTAATTTGTAAAAACTAATACGTTCCGTAAAGTAATGAAATTTGCCGTGCGCACTTGCGGTTTTTAAATAAACTTTTTGGTGCGTTAATCTAGTCAATACTTTCGTTCAAAGAGGTAATGATTCACTCTCATCAGATAATTGCTTCGTGTTGTTTTTATTTTTACATTCTCTGGGTGACTCAATGACACAAACGTTTCGGCACAATGCCTTCCTCATTGTGTAACACAATTCTCTCCCTCCACCCCTTTTATCCCACAGTCAATCACATTGCGTCATTTGACGACCACCAATCTTATTTGTCTCTAATCATTGAATGACCGTTAAATGTATTTATGGGTTGTCGGATTTACACTGTATAGATGTGTTTTTGGTAAATTGTTGATAATTAGGGGCAACACAGTGGCGCAGTACGTAGTGCTGTTGCCTCACAGCAAGAAGGTCGCTGGTTCGAGCCTCGGCTGGGTCAGTTGGCATTTCTGTGTGGAGTTTGCATGTTCTCCCTGTGTTCGCGTGGGTTTCCTCTGGGTGCTCTGGTTTCCCCCTCAAAGATACTGTATGTGGTACAGGTGAAATGGATAAGCTTAAATTGTCCGTAGTGTATGAGTGTGAATGAGAATGTATGGATGTTTCCCAGAGATGGGTTGCAGCTGGAAGGGCATCCGCTGCGTAAAACAAATGCTGGATAAATTGGCAGTTAATTCCGCTGTGGCGACCTTGGATTAAAAAAAGAGACTAAGCCGACAAGAAAATAAATGAATGAATGAATGATGATAATATGTTGTTTCGCTGTGGAGTAGTGTTTTGAATATGGTGGTTAATCATGGAATGATGAAACGAAAATGAGATTGTTTGTCTAATTTTGAAGTGTTCGTCTAATGACGCAATGTGATTGACTGTGGGATAAAAGCGGTGGAGGGAGAGAATTGTGTTATACACTGAGCAAGGCGTTGAGCCGAAATGTTTATGTCATTGAGTGACCCAGAGAATGTAAAAATAAAAACAACAAGAAGCAATTATCTGATGAGTGCAAATCATTACCTCTTTGAATAAAAACTAATAAGTTAACATCATTTCTTCATGTTGTCCCAACAGTAATTGACTGTGTGGAACCCAACATTTTTTATAGTTAGAGGCCAGAGATGGAGCACAGATGTACCAGTCAACATACTGTCATAACATTACCTGTAGCAAATCTAACAAATGTACAGATTTCTTCTTCAACATTAAACAAAACAGTTTTCATTACAGCTAATTTTCAGGCAAATATTTGGAGTTTCATAATCAAAAAGATAAAAAACAAAACAACAACAACAAATTGGTTAACTTCATCTAGGGAAATCTCTATCTAAAACATATGTAATGCCTATGTAATGTGCTGTATGGCTTCATTTAATATGAATCTTTAGAATTTGCCATATTTGTGGATTATTTGCTTGTTGAAACACACACACAGAAACATAAATCATCACCTGTGGCTGACAGAGCAGATCACTGTTCCAGATGTTACAAAATACTGAAAGAAAATCCTAAAAACTGAGTTGGAGGTAAAGAGTAACCCAGAGTCTTCAGAAAAGTTGAACTGTATTTTCTTTTTAGATCATTTCTGTGGGGGGAACGATTGCTCAGTGGTTAGTCTTGCCACCTCACAGTAAGAAAGTCACTGAAAGTCATAACATGCGCTATAATTGAATTGGATGAACTGAATTGGGCAGCACTTTCCCAGCACTAGGTTGCGGCTAGAAAGGCATCTGCTGTGTAAAATAGCAAAAAGGGGGGAGTGATGAGCGGAGGGAGGGTTGGGTGTGGGTGTCACGAATGAAAGTAAAGAGAGTTGAGGAGTCGTGGCAGAAAGTGAAAGTGAAGAGCGGCCGGGGGGGGGTGGTGTGTGTGAGCAGGGAGATCGGTAAAATGGGGTGCCACACATTTAAAGCCCTGATGAATATTAACGCAGCTGCTTTGTTAGCTGATTTATTTAGCTGATTGATTTATTTTAAACTTTATTAGCTTTTTGTGTCCCAGGACATTGCTAATACTCCTGCTGTTCTATAAGCGCCACCTTCTGGAAAAGAGCAAATTAGCATTTTTATTCAGCCTGTCTACTATTTTTGTTTTTTATGTCAATGGTTTTATGTAGCAGCAAGGCAAGGCAAGGCAAAGCAAGGCAAGTTTATTTATATAGCACATTTCATACACAGTGGCAATTCAAAGTGCTTTACATAAACAGGAATAAAATTTAAGTATAAGAAAATAAAAACAAATAATAAAAAACAGATAAAAACAGATTAAAATGAGTTAAGACAAGTTATAAAAGAATGAAAAGAAAAGAAAGACACAATAGTGCGATCTGTCGGACGTAACACAGTGCTCATTCAGTAAAGGCACAGCTAAACAGATGTGTTTTCAGTCTTGATTTGAATGTGCCTAATGTTGGAGCACATCTGATCATTTCTGGAAGCTGATTCCAGCAGCGAGGGGCGTAATAGCTGAAAGCAGATTCACCCTGCTTTGACTGAACTCTTGGAGTTTCTAGTTTATGTGATCCTAAAGATCTGAGTGATCTGTTAGGCTTGTATTCAGTGAGCATATCTGTAATGTATTGAGGTCCTAGGCCATTTAGTGATTTATAGACTAGTAATAATACTTTAAAATCTATTCTGAATGTAACTGTGAGCCAGTGTAAAGACCTGAGGACAGGTGTGATGTGCTCTGATTTCCTGGTTCTGGTCAGAATCCTGGCCGCAGCATTCTGGATGAGCTGCAACTGTCTGACTGTCTTTATGGGAAGTCCAGTGAGGAGTCCATTACAGTAATCCACCCTGCTGCTGATAAAAGCATGAACAAGTTTCTCTAAAGCCGCCTTTCCACTGCACACGACAAACGACAAGCGACAGACCGGAAGTCATTCATTTCCAATGGAAAGTAGTCCGGGAGCTGCGGGGAGTTCCGATCATCTCCGTATGCGGAAAATTCGGATCCGATTTGAGCCGCGGATCCGTTGAAATATTTAAACTCCTGCGACTAGACCGTATGCGACCGGCCGGCCGGAAGTGATGTATTTCAGTGTTGTCCAAGCAGGTCCGTGCGCGTGAGATAAGAAATAGGGTTTTTTCGTTATTTTTTTGAATTAGAAAAAGTCTGTATTAAATAAAAAACATTTCTATTCATAAATGAGTTATAAAAATATTAGTATAGACATTTAAGTGGCCTATGAGTTTCAGTATTCATTTATTCATCCATTCATTCAACCATGGTGAACACACGGATAATAAAGGCTTTTGCTCTTGCACTACTATTTCGGACACTGCGAGAATCAGCGTCTCCCCCATGGTGCCCGACAACACTGAAAATACTGTGCGACTGCCACAAGGGGGCGTATTCCGACAGTCATGTCCAAATGTCGTGTGCAGTGGAAAGGCGGCTTAAGTCTTCACTGGAAACAAAGCATCTAATTCTTGCAATGTTTTTGAGATGATAGTATGCTGATTTAGTTACTGCTTTGACATGACTGTTGAAACTCAGATCTGACTCCAGAGTCACACCAAGATTCTTGACCTTATTTTTTGTTGTATGACCCTTAGAGCCGAGGTACGCATTCACCTTGAGAACCTCATCTCTAGCAGCAAATCATTATCGTTTATTTTGTCTACTTTAATTCAACCTAATTTAATAACTTTTTCAAAAATATGAAAATGATTGGTATCTAAGACTGGGAATTGGAATCAGTCAAGAAAAAATAAAGATCAAAGCATCATTAGCTTCTGCGATTGAGCGGCTGTCATTAGACAGGTTACACAGGGGCCAAAAGTGAAGACTCACAGACGCAGCAGCCTGTGCTGAGAGCAAATTAAATTCCACACTTCTTTAAACTGGTGCGGCACTTTTCCCTAACAACCCATATGGATAGATGCGTCGGAGACATTAGCATGCTTCACTAAAGACAAGCACCATATGCAGTCGTTGTGATTGCACTCAGGCTTTGCCGTGGATTCAAATAGTGGCAAAACAGATGTTGGGAACTGAAGGGAAAAGCATTACAGTCAAATAGCCTGTGTGCTGAACCAATAGCGGATAGCCTTCTGAGAGACAACAAAACAAAACAAAACAAAACAGCAGAGTGTAAATAAATGTCACTGCTTCTTTATTTTGTTTTTGTTGCAGTGTCAAGACTCAATCTGGTAATTTGACCATTAATGGGGAAAGAAATCAAATGGACCATTAAAACGATTGGAAAGATCTGCGGAGACAAACGGGAATGGTTTCAGACAGGAGGAAGAGTAAATCGAGCAGACAACAGAGGGAGGAAAAGTAGAGAAGAAAAGAGACAAAAGTGTTGGTGTTGAGGCAGGTTAAATACACATTCAGCTGTTCATTCAGTGAGCTTGTCTGACTCACATAAAGGAGAGATGGGGATGCTAGTAACACCGGCTCAGTTCTAACACCGTCAGTTTAAGCACTTCTAAATTATGGACAGGGATGAGTGCAAACAGAAACATAAACCTCTGAAAGTCTGAAGACTCAAAGACAGGAGAAAGTCTTAAAACTACTGTCATCTGTTATCATGTACACTATCTATCTATCTATCTATCTATCTATCTATCTATCTATCTATCTATCTATCTATCTATCTATCTATCTATCTATCTATCTATCTATCTATCTATCTATCGATGGTCTTGTGGCCCATTCCAGCCTTGTGAAAAGCTCTATGGTCTAGGCCATGGTGAAGCGTTTGGAATCTGGATTGATTGATTGCTTCTGTGGACAGGTCTCTTTATACAGGTAACGAGCTGAGAGGGCTGCCAATGTCAGCTCGTTACCTGTATAAGATCCACCTGGGAGCCAGAGATCTTGCTGACAGATAGGGGATCAAATACTTATTTCTTTTTTTTCTTTCTTTTTTTAAACAAAATTTTCTGGATTTTTTTGGTATTGTTGGGTCTCTCACTGTTCAAAAAAACCTACCATTAAAATTATAGACTGATCATTTCCTTGTTAGAGGGCAAACTTACAAAATCAGCTGGGGTTCAAATAATTTTTCCCTCACTGTATCTATCAATCAATCGATCTATCAATCCATCCATCCATCCATCTATCTTTTAAAAGTTACCATATTTTTGATTAATAAGTGTTTTGCGCTATTACAGTTGGCAATCGCATTTTGGCACCACAATCTCTGCTCTGTCGACTTTTGATGCTGAAAATTCAACTCTACAGTATAACAAAGTGATTCTATTTTATATATATTTACATTTTATTCATTTGAAATAATATAATCAATAAAAAATAATATCTCGAGAAATAAGTCTGTAAAATAACTGAAAACTTGCTGGCAGTTTGTTACAAGGCTTTTTGTACCTTAATATACAACACCAGCCCAGACAATAAATCACTTTAAACTATTAAAAATGTTCATAAAAGTTACATTTTTACAGTTAAAAGTTGAAAGAAAGGGCAAGGTCTCACATTGCGATTCAAAATAGGAAAAAAATAAACAGTAAAAACATGACTCACAAAATACAGAAATCTGCTATTATGTGGATACTTTTACAGTGTAACAGAAACAAAAACCACTATAAACTTGAATGTATACAAAAATGTGCATGTTACAGACAATATATTAAAAAGAGTTCAGTTAGAACTGAGAACCTTGAACAGTCACTTTCAAAGAGCGGCGCATCAAAGCCAGCCTTCATATGAAATGAATGGTCTAATTGAGGTCAGAAATGCTGAGCAAATAAAAAGCATGTGATTTTTGTTTTCCTTTTTGCAAGGCTCTTCAGAGAGAGCTAAAGATTGTGGTCTATTGTGCTTTTGACTTTGACTGTAATGCTCAATGATATTAATAGACATTTGGGGAAAATAAAAGCATGCACAAATGATTAATTATATTTTTAAAGAATCTTGAAAGCATTGCCAAAAGCTGATGCTTTTATCTGTTGTCCAAAGACAGACTCACTAAAGAAGTCCTAGTGACTGGCTCAAGGGCAACATGACCACACGTGGGTGGTTACAAAATAGTTATTATTGTGTTTTTTGTGTGTGTGTGGAAATGTAATAATCTAAGAAAATATTTAAAGGGAGCTACTTTTTAAAGAGAATTCATTCATTCATTTTATTTTCGGCTTAGTCCCTTTATTAATCCGGGGTCGCCACAGCGGAATGATCCGCCAACTTATCCAGCATTTGTTTTACGCAGCGGATGCCCTTCCAGCTGCAACCCATCTCAGGAAAACATCCACACACATTCATTCACACTCATACACTACGGACAATTTAGCCTACCCAATTCACCTGTACGGCATGTCTTTGGACTTGTGGGGCAAACCGGAGCACCCGGAGGAAACCCACGCAACCACAGGGAGAACATGCAAACTCCACACAGAAATGCGAACTGGCCCAGCCGAGGCTCGAACCAGCGACCTTCTTGCAGTGAGGCAAACGTGCTACTCACTACGCCACTGTGACGCCCTAAAGAGAATTGTATGTTTGTAAATCTAAAAGTATGCAAATATAATGTTATCGCATTTATTGTGACATTAGCTGGGCTTCCATCATCCTGTGTTAATGCACAGTTTGAAGTATTGCACGAGAAACGAGTGACAGAAATACCACATTTCAAATCAAATCCTTTAATTACCAAAAAAGGTTTTCATGCTTACTTGATGTGGTTTTGGAATTGTGTGAAAAAGAGTTCATGTAAATAGCGGGGAGATAGAAATGCATTTGTCCAATAAACTCTGACGTACTGAACATTACACCCATGTGACCATCAGCTGTCTCCTTGTTTACTGTTGGTTACTGGGTTACCAATACTACAACCAGCAGCTCTACAAAACTTTTTTTTATTAAATGAACTTTAAAAACAGTCACATTAGGATGGAAACACATATTGTATCTAAATATTCATCCAAGTGTAGCTGCATTTAGGCCTGTCACAATAAACAATATATATGGACTCATCGTGCAATGCTTGGTGATTGACAATCATTTTGTCGTTGCAATATATATTTACAAATACACAAATAATGTTAATGTTAAAGCCATTTTACACTGACACTGACGTTCTACCTCATCGGTGTCCAAAAGTTATAATTGGACATTTACCTAATTGGAAAGTTAATATAATAGGACATTTACGTTCTTAATAACAAATTATAGAATTTAAATAACCTTAAGAATGATAAGTATTTTAAAGTGTTTGACTATTTGCATTAGTATGCTGTTTTATAATCTTCATATAATAATTTTACGTCACTTATGTCGAAATTAAAACAACATTGCTTACCGCAATAAAATCTGTGACAATACATCACACAACAAAAATTCCTTATCGTGACAGGCTTAGCTGCATTTATTATGCTTATTAATGATACTTGAAATGCCAAGAACATCTTCGTTTGATGCAAAGATGCATAAATAATTATGCTAATCGTATGATAATTTAACTAAATTAAATACTATCCAAATTATAATGCTATAGTTACAGTATTCCAATTAATTTATTGCAACACCGAATAAATAAACGTAGCTGCTTTTACTACACAAAACACCAGAAATGTAAAGATATTAGGGCTACAGATGATATAGCAAAAATTGAAAACACAGTGTTTGAAAGTTTGCTAAGGTAACTAACTAACTGTAATAAATAATGCAGGGCAAAGATTAATCATGGCAAAATATGTATGCGTGTATTATATGTTTTATTATGTATTTATGTAATACTAAATTATTGTGCGATACACACAAACAAAACTATACAAAATGTTATTACATTTTTAAATGTATATATATAATTTGTATAATATGCAAATATATTTTATATCTAAATATAAATAAACATTCTCAAATATATGGATGCATGTGTGTATTTATACATACATAATAAATACACACAGTACACACTTAAAAAGGGTCAAAACAATCTTTTATTTTGGATGTGATTAATCACAATTTATTTTTGCCCAGCACTAGTGATAATATTATCCTTTAAAGAAATAAAACGCTATCTGGTTTAGTTTATTGATTCACAGAGCATATAAAGATAAGGTTGACCAATGTGCTGTACATAAATAAATAAATAAATAAATAAATAAATAAATAAATAAATAAACTAACCACGTCAACAGATCACATAAATAGATCAAATATATTATCACATTTAAAGAAATATTAACAAAATATCGAGGCTACAGATACAATGCCAGAAACCTTTGTGTTTGACACCAAGATAAAATAGTATAATAATAATAATAATAATAATATAATTTTATAAATAAATCAAGTAATATTAGAGATGCACCGATAGTAAATTTCTCAGCCGATACCGATAGCCGATTGTTTAGAGTGATATCTGCCGATACCGATGACGATACCGATAGTTTAATGGTTCTGCATTTTATACTAAATTAATTACCCATAATAATTCCAATCAATCATTCTGAACACAATGCATAAAAAAATATTTTCTCTAATTGAACAGTTGTTTCACCGAGAATGGTCTCATAAACAGAACACGTTGGTCAAATTAGCGTTAACATTAAAATTGTGTAACATTAAAGACTTTATCATTTTTTTTCTATTTTATTAATTCATATTAACATAACTAAATATATAAAAAAATATTTTTATTCTAAAAAAGCTTATACTCAAATTCACTCACCAGAGTCAAAAACATTTGCTATAATCTGACTGTGAATCTGGCGTTATTAAATATAAACATGATGTGTACAATGATATCAAGTACCATGATGATATTAACTGATTAATATTAGTTGGATATAAAAAGCATCTTAAGCACCTTAAATCCATGTGTAATGTAAAACTTTCTTTACAAACAAGCATTTCTTTTTAATAACTATCAAACATTTTAATATAGACTTTTTTGATGATAGTCACTAAAGACCAACTGGATCATAAAGCATTCTCACGATCTCTGTATCATGGAACAGCAAACTTATAACATATGCGTACCACAGCATGCACGCTTGATCTGTGTGAAGGCTTGAAAGATCGCAAGCGCAGTGTGAGAACAGGTGAATTATTGTGAATGAATGAAGTCCACTACGCAGTGAAACTAAGCATACTAGTAGAGCTTACATCTGAAGACCAAATACCAGTGGTAAAGCTCATCGCGGAGTCCTTATGAAGCTGCTTGTTAACGTGTACATCTCCGGTAAGCAGACGTCGGCGAAATAACGCCGAATTGGTAAAGTGTAGCGATGCAGGTGTCTTACCAGTCGCTGAAATCCAGTGTCTTCTGCTACGGAGAATGGCTGGTCATCAAGCGTAATAAATTTCATTATTTTCTAAATAATTTCTCACACTTTCGTGCTGTCAGATTTTAATTTTCGGGTACTGTCAAAAACTTGTGCGATAGCACGTCAAACACGTCACGCTAGCCTTTGTTTGGCATTTAACTTTTGCAGCTAAAGCGGCCTCTGCTTTAGCTGAGGAACTCTTCTCCTTCACATGTCGGCATTTAAGGTGTGTAATCAAATTAGTTGTTAAACTTGTTAATTAGTGTTAAAATGTTTAACTGAAATTCCACCTGTGCATGGCTTACAAATTGATTGCAGTTTTGTTTTCATTGTGACCTACACAAAAGACGTGTTTACACGCAGCGCAATTTGATTGACAGGATATATCGCCACTGATCATCGGATGTTTTTAAACAATCGGCCGATGGTCGATAGCGTAAAAAAAAGCTTATATCGACCGATAGCGATTGTTGGTCGATACATCGGTGCATCTCTAAGTAATATCTAAATTATAGCACACATCTATAATCTGAACTAATTAACTACACTTGAGCAATTTGTTTATTTTGGACCCTCCATCTACTTCTGAATGCAACTGTAGAAGCAGATAGTGATATCAGTGATGTCTAGTCTTGTTCACTTCCATTCCTCTTCAGCATTAAAACACTAACCTTTCAGCTGACAGCCTACATCATTAACCACTAAGCTACTTGTGGCAGTGGGTACAATTGGTGAAGGAAAGTCTATTTGAAGAACACTGAGAAAAGCAGGTTAGCCTGATGTGTCTAATCCGTTCAGAGACATCCAAAGAACTTCATTATGACCTTCCATAGGTAAAAATGTGAACAGAAAGCTGTGTTTTTTCATGAATGATATTATAAATTACATAAATTATGTTAAGTTGTATGACTGCAGACAACTGACTGATTATCTATGGTGTAAAGCTTATTCCCTACATTCCAATAAGTTCTTGTATATTTTAGTTCCAATTTTTTATACTTTATACAATTTATGTATTTGCTTAACACCACATTAAATGGCCGGTGAAGTATATTTTGTAACTCAAAAATAATACCTGACATTATTTTAGGAATTATGGACAATCTTTACATATTTAAGTTACTCATTCAATCTTAAAAGTGATATAAAATGCATGCTCTATAAGCTATATGAAATACTATAAAACATCATTAACATCAACAATTGCTTGGCTTAAATGTGTGGTATTCATTTGATCGTAAGTGCTCTGAAACCTAAAAGCCAATGGAATGCACAGTCACATTTTCTTTTTAAGCACAAAACACTCGTACTGTATTTAATGCAATTGTATTTGATAAATGTATATAATTCTGAAGCTTAATGATCACATAAGCTGATGTCTGAAATGGAAATAATAGAGACCTAAGTTTTTTATGACCTTAAATCTGGATTAAAAATATATAAATAAAATAATAATATTAATAATATTAATTAAAAAATGTAATTAATAATTAATATAAAATGAAATAAAATAAAAAATAAAGTAAAAGATAAAATAAAAATTATACAAATAAATAAATAAATAAAATAAAACAATTCCTTAATATAAAATAAAATAAGTAATATAAAAATATATATTTAATTAATATAATATACAATAATTAATAAAAATAAGATAAAATATAATATAATAAAAATAATATAAAATAAAATAAAAAATAATTAATATAAAATTAAACAAAATAAAAAAGCAAAAGATAAAATAGATAAATAAATAAATAATAAAAATATATATTTCATTAATATAAATAAAATAAGTAATATAAATATATATATATATTTAAATAAAATAAAATAAAATAAAATAAAATAAAATAAAATAAAATAAAATAAAATAAAATAAAATAAAACAAAACAAAACAGAACAAAACAAAACAAAACAAAACAAAAATGTATTAATGCTTCCTAGATACTTAATTCCCAATATATAAAAATATCAAAACTCTATTTAGTTTAACAATGTATAACATAACTCAAACTAAAATGCTAAATATAACAACTAAAACAAATTGATACACTAACTAATACAACAAATAACATTTTTTGGACCAAAATAAACACACAAAAAACACATTTACAAAACAGAAAATAAAAACAAAACAATAATAATAATAGTCTCAATAATACTTAAACAACATTAATTTGCACACACAAATGTAATCTAACATTGTTGAGCCCTGAATTCGACCCAAGATGGCAAACAGAGGGCAAAGGGTCATAGATGTTCAAGCTCCACAAGCATCTGTTTCACATCCATTAACCCCCCTCGCCACAAACAGCAGAAAGAGTGAGCAGGTGAAGCTTTCAGTCGGACACAAAAGAGAAAATTACATCTTAAATACGAGCTTTAAGCCATAAAACTAAATCAATTGAAGAAAGAACTCCTTCATCCTTTAACTCTCGAGTCTGTGCACGACTCAGGCTTAGATGTGGAAAGTGGGTCAAATGGATATAGCTTCTTCTCTGGAGGGGCTCTTTTTGCCTTTCTGAAGTTTTTTTTTCTCCTCTCGGGAGACTCGGCTGCTACGACCGACTAGTGTGCAAACCTCGCTGTTGAAACGCTGCCAGGGCACAGCTGGGCATCGTGGAGAGAAATGTCAGACACTTTCTACAACTAGACCATGACCTCTCAAACCTGAAAATCACACTTATATTGCGTGCTGAGATTGGTCAATGCATGGATTGTTTCCAGATAGCGTTGAAATGAGCTTTTCAGGTCATTTGAGTATAGCTGTTTTGATCAAATGTCCTTAACATCCCAAATCAACGGGTTTTAAAGTCTACATTCTGAAATAAAATGGCATTTGTAATAAAACAGCAGGCTGTCTAACGATAAAACATGTACTGTATTGAGAAATATTTACTGCTCATCAACTATCATTTTGATGTTTATTTCTAATTATATTATATAGACAACCTGGCAGCAACTCAATGCATTTAGGCATGTTGACACGGTCAAGAAAAGTTTAGACTGAGCCACAGAATTGGGAAAGGCGATTTAAGTGACTTTGAACGTGGCATGGTGCCAGACTGGCTGGTCTGAGTATTTAAGAAACTGCTGATCTACTGGGATTTTCACACAAAACCATCTCTAGGGTTTACAGAGAATGGTCTGAATAAGAGAAAATATCCAGTGAGTGGCAGTTCTGTGGCCGCAAATGCCTTGTTGATGCCAGAGGTCAGAGAAGAATGGCCAGACTGGTTCGAGCTGATAGAAAGGCAACAGTAACTCAAATAACCACTCGTTACAACTGAGGTATGCAGAAGAGCATCTCTGAACACACAACACGTCCAACCTTGAGACGGATGGGCTACAGCAGCGGAAGACCACACTGAGTGCCACTCCTGTCAGCTAAGAACAGGAAACTGAGTCTACAATTCACAAAGGCTCACCAAAATTGGACAAGAAAATACTGACTGATCTGACGAGCCTCGATTTCTGCTGCAACATTCGGATGGTAGGGTCAGAATTCGGCATCAACAACATGAAAGCATGGATGCATCCTGATTTGTATCAACGGTTCAGGGTGGTGGTGGTGGTGTAATGGTGTGGGGGATATTTTCTTGGCCCATTAGTGCCAATTGAGCATCGTGTCAATGCCACGGCCTACCTGAGTATTAATGCTGATCATGTCCATCCCTTTATGACCACAGTGTACCCATCTTCTGATGGCTACTTCCAGCAGGATAACACACCATGTCATAAAGCGTCAATCATCTTAGACTAGTTTTTGAACATGACAATGAGTTCACTGTACTCAAATGGCCTCCACAGTCTCCAGATCTCAATCTAATAGACCACCTGTGGTGGAACGGTAAATTCACATCATGGATGTGCAGCTGAAAAATCTGCAACTGCGTGATGCTATCGTGTCAATATGGCCTAAAATCTATATATATATTATATTTTATTATATATCCCTTATATATCCCCTACAGTATATCCCCCCAGGGGTATGAGTAGGGCCAGACGTTATTTAGTTAAAAATCTGCGGATTTATGCGGAATGATTTTAGGAGTATCATAACAAAAAATTAATATATGAAATAAAAAGTAATGCCTTTTTAACTTTTATTTAATGTTTACAATGCGAATCCAATTAGATCCACTTTATTTGGTAAACAAAGCAAGCCTCTCATATAAAATCTCTACTAAAAGACAGAAAATAGTATTTTACAAACTGTATTGTAAATAAATTATATAAATATTTTCATATTAGTCAATAATATTACTGAAATTAATTTTAAAAACTGAATAAATATAAATTTACACACATTTACACCAGTAAATAAACTAAATCAATGATGGGCTAAAAATCTGTGGAAATCTGTGGAATTCTGCGCGCGCAGATTCCGTGTGGCCCAAGGTATGAGTCATTTTGGGCTTGACTGTACAACATTTGAGCAGCACTATAAATGTCTCGATATAAGGATGAACTTTTACACTGTGTCAGAATTCTTTGATGAATATTAAACTCAATCAAAGATAACTTTATTTGAAAATGTTTTTGTAACATTTTACAGTCTTTACGGTCACTTCTGATCAATGCAATGCATCATTGCTCACTAATATCAATCATTACTGACACAAAATCTTTAAACATCCCTATAAATAAATGTCTATATATTTGACAATATGAAAATGACTTTCATATTTTAGGTTTATACAAGAACAACTAAACACAATCTAAAGGCTATTAATGGAACACTCCACACTTTAGGAAATGGGCTCATTTTACAAGTCACCTAGTGCTAAACAGTTGAGCTTTACCATTTATGAATCCATTCAGCCAATCACCGGGTCTGGCGGGAGCACCTTTAGCTTAGCTTAGCATAAATCATTGAATCGAATTAAACCATTAGCATCTCACTCAAAAATTCATAACTCTCGCCAGACCTGGATATTAGACGAATGGAATTAGAAAAATGGTAAAAATCTAATGTTTAAGTCTAGAGAAGTAGTAAAATGAGCCATTTAAAAAAAAAAAAGTGGTGTGTTCCTTTAACAAATTGCTAAAACAGTAATTATTAAAAATATATTAAATTATTAAAAAAAGCATCCTATGGAAATAAAAGTGTGTCCACAGTGGGAAAAAGACAAAGTACACGATGATCATTTATGCAAATCACTGTATATCTGTACTTCTTCCACTTTTTGCTTGTTTTTCTAGACGAAATGGATCATTAGCAAAGCAAGTCCATCGATTCACTACCTGCAGGCAAAAACAGTAACTGTTTATGCAAATGAGCCTGATTTACACACAACAAAAAAGTGAAAATAAAAAAAAGGAAAGAAAGAGCTAAACTGTACATGTGCAAATGTGGAAAGTTGAAGAGTTTAACATACTGCTCACTAGATGAAGTGTCAGCGTTTTAAATTGCTGGGCAGAGAAACATGAAGCAATCTCTATCCAGCACACACACACAGAAGTACACACACGGCTAGACTCATCAAAAACCAATAACACCATCTCATCATTAGCCTCCTGTAAGATACACGGCTCACACACCAAATACGTGCCTCGGGATGTCCCAGTGAAAGCCGCATGTCACCCCTAATGCAGAGAACAGGAGCTGTTCTGAAATGCATCGCCAGCTATGGAGACTGAATTTATTCCAGTGGCAAAGGGCATTTCTGAAGCTGCTTAAGGTCAAACTAATGCCCAGCAGACGCTGAACAAAAGGATTTACAGGCACCTGCGCAATTCACAGGAACTAATACAGCACAGCGCTCTGAGCAATTCAAATAAATAATCGCTAAGCACAATCGCATGGTGACATAATCCAGAGCAAAGTTCGGGAAACAAATGTCTAACACATTTCTCTATAATATCTTGTAAGGGCTTTTTTAAAGGGATAGTTCCCCCAAAAATGAGCATTCTGCCATCATTTACTCATTCTCCACTTGTTCTGACCCCGTCTGTATTTCTTTCAACTGTTGAACAGAAAAGAAGATATTTTGAAAACATGTAACCATTGACTT
>CAIGQQ010026964.1:5363693-5376171 GCA_903798035.1 Danio albolineatus | reverse complement strand
TGTGTGTGTGTGTGTGTGTGTGTGTGTGTGTGTGTGTGTGTGTGTGTTAGCAAGAGAGTTTGTGGTTTGGTTTGGTTCATTTCGCTGATCTGAAGCTGCCTAAAGTATTGTGCCTCCCTCATCCAATCACCTTCTGAGGAGCAGGTGCAAGATGGGAAATGGAGAGCTGCCCCCTAACCATATGCCACACACACACACACACATTGCCCCCCTTAAAACTGTCTCCCTGTGATAGGCCAAATGAATAAGCTCCAGCAGCCACAAATGAAGGGCTCTGGTGCGGCTGGCGTAGAAATGGAGAACAAGAGGCCGTCTGGGCAAAGCTGCACCCTACTGAGTCGACTTGGACCCCAAGGCGGTGAGGTCAGTGTGTTTCTACAGGGAGGCAGGGGAGTGTGCCGGGACCATTTGCGCCACAGACAAAGTGACAGGGGCCGAGCGTATCCAACAAGCCCAACCGGCCGGAAATGACACAAAAGGCAAACAATTTGGTTTTGCTGGCTGAGTAGCAGTGGCGCGCGGCGAGCTGTGCACCCGGTTTTAATGGAACCAAGGAGAGAGCACAAAGAGACAGAGAGAGAGAGAGAGAGAAAGAAACAGAGAGAGAGGGAGGAAGAGCAGGGTATATACAGAAATCAGAGAGTGAAATTAAATACCTTTTAAGACCTTTTTTAAGACTCTTTCCATACATTTTAAAACCTCGTTGCCATTTTAGGTTTCAACTGGTAACACTGACAACAGGCGTCACGGTGGGTTGCACAATCGCCTCACAGCAAGAAGTTCGCAGGTTCGAGCCCCTACTGTGTCAGTTGGTATTTCTGTGTGGAGTTTACATGTTCTCTCCGTGTTCGTGTGGGTTTCCTCCGAGTGCGCCGTTTCCCCCACAGTCCAAAGACATGCGGTACCGGTGAATTTAATAAGCTCAATTGGCAATAGTGTATGTGCGTGAATGTAAGAGTGTATAGGTGTTTCCCAGTGGTAAGACTGAAAGGGCATTTGCTGCATGAAACATACACTGGATCAGTTGGCTGTTCACCGTGTGGTGACCCCTGATTAATAAAGAGACTAAGCCGAAAAGAAAATGAATGAATGAACATTGACGACATTTTAACTTACAGTAAATTCACTAAATACTGGTTGAAAATTGGCACACACATCAATCATCTTGGAGTGAAATCTCAAACCGAAAGTCACACCAAAATTGGGTAGTCATCAAAAGGCCTTGGCAACAGTAAGTTGAAAGAGGAAGCTGTTTTAACTCAGGCATGCATTGTCCAATCTGCCTCAAAAGCCAAATGTTTGATGTCCTGACCTTAATATGTTTACACACCAATGTCCAGCAAAAATCATAGCGCCACCTGCTGGCAACAGGAAATATCATGCTTTACACTATAATATCCTCCTCATAGGAATTTAATCAGATCAAAACCAAACTCTGTCATTCTAATCCAGAGTCTAATCTAGAGTTGCATTTGAAAATTTAAATGTTCGATGAGATTCCTCTCCTGAAGACATCTACATGCCAACACACAGTTACGGTCATAGCGCCACCTGCTGACAGAAGAAAGCTTAGCATAAATCATTGATTTTCTCATGTTTCTAAATATTTATCAGCTTAAATTATTGTCTACTGTTCTTTGTCATCCTAAGGCCACTGGGCAGCAGTGAGCATGGGTGTGAAATCTCTTCCATCTCTGCTTGCAGCTTTAATTATAAATGATTTACCTATGCACTTCATTATTTTGTAAAAAAAAACAAAAAAAAAACGTGCCCTTGTTTATACGTACATACTGTATGTTATACATATGTTCATAAACTTGGGGTCTACTCGACTAAATATTTTGCTGCTGTAAAACTACTCATTTAAAATGAGCTTAACGCAATTCTTGAGATTTTTTTTAGGTCAACTTAATTGTTTTATGTTTAATCCACTTAAATTTGTTAAGTTAACTTAATCGATTAGTGTTGGGAGAACATTAACGAATTGTGTGGAACCCTGCATTTTATAGGTAAAGTAAAATTTAAGTAATCTTTTTTTTTTCTTTTTTTTTTGCAAATATGCATTACAGTTTAGATTGAATAAAGATTTTATTTATATTTTATTTCACTTACATCCAAATTTTGGCAATGTGACACCTTTTTCAGAAAATTTCAAACAAAATTTATAAGCAGTATTACTGATATTTCTTTGCCCCAAAAGCTATTTTTGTTTTATTCAAAACCATTTAAAAACATTACAAAAATGACTTCAAAAACATCTTAGTGACACAAAACTCTTGCATGGGAGTGTATAAAAAGATATTTAAAAATATATGGCATTCTCAAATAGTTACAATTACTTTTTAAGTCCAGACAGTCTCAACATTGCACCCTTAATGGTTAAAAATGACCGCAGAGCATCCGTGCAGTAAAGCTTTCAGAAAGACAAAGTATTCAGCAAGTGCTTACACACCAGTAGCTCTTTACATGAATCCTCAAATCAAATAAACACTTGTTTGCAATCACTCAAAATGGCACGTGGGCATGATAAATGGATTTTGTGTATTTTAGACGAGGATAAACTTCTCACTAACAAATAATACTGTTCGTCTAGCCCGAGCCTGTGGGACCGAGGAGCAGGTTTAGCCAGAGAACCGCGAACCTGAACCTGGATCATCAATCGCATGGTGTAACGGCTTCAGCTGCTGCTTTTAATTTCCCCAGTGCCTCTGAGTCCTGACTCCGTACCGCTGGAAGGAGTTTCACTTTAAAGTGACAAAGGCATTTACTGAGGGAGAAATAATGTCGGTCGATGCTGGACTCAGTGCCAGTCGCTCCACTGGGAAAGGGTCATCTGTTAGCAGGAGGATGCAAAGTTCTGATCTAACGTCATCCATAATTGGTTTATCTGCATGTAATTGCAATACCACAATTCTGTACATGCCCAGGGTTCTTAACCGGCTTTACCAGTTCAGTTTGTCTCCAATTTAAAAGCTTGTTGTAGATATATTTATTCTGTCATTTTATCACAGACAGCATAGTAATTAGTGTTGCATTAGTCAAGACCAGTCAATGGCCTCATGACTTTTTTTCTTTCTCCTGTCTAAGTATTGACCACATTTGTTCTTTGTCTTGTCTCTGGCTAGGAGGATTTAGGATTTTATTACAAGAGCAGTCAAGACCACACCTAAAGGGATACTAATATATTGATACTAATAATAATAATAATAATTATTATTATAATAATAATAATTATTATTATTATTATTATCATTATTATTATTATTGTTGTTGTTATTATTATTATTATTCATTCATTCATTTTCTTTTCGCCTTAGTCCCTTTATTCATCAGGGGTCACCACAGCGGAATGAACCGCCAACTTATCCAGCATTTGTTTCATGCAGTGGATGCCCTTCTAGCTGCAACCCATCATTGGGTAACATCTATACACAATCATTCACACACATATATTACAGACAATTTCATTCATTCATTCATTTATTTTCTTTTGGCTTGGTTCCTTTATTAATCTGGGGTCACAACAGTGGAATGAACCGCCAACTTATACTTTTGGGGGAAACCAGAGCACCCGGATAAAACCTACACGAACACACAAAAATGCCAACTGACCAAGCCGAGGCTCAAACCTGCAACCTTCTTGCTGTGAGGCGAACGTGCTACCCACTGCGCCACAATGACACCAATAATAATAATAATAATAATAATAATAATAATAGGCATTAGTGGTGCAGTAGTTAGCACAATTGCCTCACAGCAAAAAGGTTGCTGGTTCGAGCCTTGGCTGGGTCAGTTGGCATTTCTGTGTGGAGTTAGCATGTTCTCCCCATGTTCGAGTGGGTTTCCTCCAGGTGCTCCGGTTTCCCACTGATGGGTTGTAGCCGGAAGGGCATCCACTACGTTAAACATATGCTGGAAAAGTTGGCAGTTCATTCCGCTGTGGCAACCACTGATTAATAAAGGGACTAAGCCAAAAAGAAAATGAATGAATGAATGAATAATAATAATAATAATAGTAACATGATTTTTACCTAATATTTTATATAAATCGTATTTCTAGATTCAAAGGCTTATATTTAAGCATTAATTTATATTACACTGTTTTTGCCATACTAATTATAGTGTAAATAATCTTTTTGTTATTTAATAAAAACTTTTCTTGGTCACTAAAAGAGCACGGGTTTAGTTCTGGTCTTCATCTCGCCGCATTCCCTTATATTTGAAAAGCTCTATTGCCTGTTCCCATTGTTTTAAAAATGTTCTAAAAGCTCGTATGCCTTTGTTGAACAACATTATCGTACTTTAACCAAGCTGTAAAGTAAAAGAGACTCTTTATTTGAATAACAGGTGAGACATGAAGCAGACTGGATAATTAGTTTTTAGGTCTTGTGTGACTAAACTGAAATGCTACACATGGTTACAGCCAGTCAGAGTGTCAAAAATATATTCACTATTTCGAGATAGCTCTAGGCTACAGGCTAGTCTCCATCCTTTTTCTGCAGCCAGTTGTCTCTTTCAGCTTGCACCATATCTCGCTTTCTTTTTTTTTTCTCGCTTCCCCGACAAAACCTTTATTGATTCTTTGGTGGGTCTGCTATGGCGTTGGTGGTGATTCTATATTAGACAATTTTGTTTCACAGTTAGCTTTTACTTCACCTAGGCTACTAATACAACATGCCATGTGTGCCTTAAAGCAGATGGCACAGTTTAGTTTATATACAGTTTAATATACGTATGTCCATGTTGTCCACTGGCATGGATGGACGGTGTACTGGGTCACTCACCCAAAGAGAAGAATTGCATGCCTGATTTTAGATGATAGGAGGCAGATCTGGTAGAGTTTAAACATGTTAAAAGTTAATCTACCACTGATATCATTTTAAATTCATTATTTTAAGAATATTTTAAAAATACTGTTTTATTGGTTCCTGTTGTGTTCTTAACTCCTTACATTCTTGACAGTGTCAACTAATATAGATGTTTTAAAAAAAAATCAGAAACTGTATTTCGTTATAATAATATATACCAAATATACTGATAATATATCAATATTTCCTCAGAAAAGCTTTCATGTGCAAATAAGAACAATGTTGTTTTTTTATTGTAGTTCTAATTAATTGATCAATAGATGATTTATCATTGCATGTACAGTACACAACAAACAATGAAGTAAAATTCAAACAATTAAGTATAAACCTAATAAATCATATATTAACTTACAAAATAAAGCTAAATTTAATGTTGCATACTTATATTCTAAGTATGCAATTCATACTTATATTCCATAACTATTCCTAATTCATTCTGTTTAAAGTTGTGCTCAAATAGTTATACAGTAAAGTAAATTGATCTTATCAAATTAACAGTAAAACAGTAAATTTTTGAATGGTGTGTATATATATATATATATATATATATATATATATATATATATATATATATATATATACCATTTGAGACTTTTGGTCCATATTGACATGATAGCATCACACAGTTGCTGCAGATTTGTAGGGGGTCAACCACATCCCAAAGGTGATCTATTGGATTGGATTGAGATCTGGTGACTGTAAAGGCCATTTGAGTAAAGTGAACTCATTGCCATGTTCAAGAAACCAGTCTGAGATGATTTGCGCTTTATGACATGGCATATTTATGAAGTAGCCATCAGAAGATGAGTACACTGTGGTCCCAAAGGGATGGGCATTGTCAGCAACAATACTCAGGTAGGCTATGGCATTGCCATCATGTTCAATTGGTACTAATGGGTCTAAAGTGTGCCAAGAAAATATCCCCACACCATTACACCACCACCACCACCACCACCAGCCTGAACCAGAAATTTTCTCTTTTTCCGACCATTCTCTGTAAACCCTAGAGATGGTTGTGGATGAAAATCCAAGTAAATCATCAGTTTCTGAAATACTCAGACCAGCCTGTATGGCACCAACAACCATGCCACGTTCAAAGTCACTTAAATCACCTTTCTTCCCCATTCTGATGCTCGGTTTGAACTGCAGCAAATCGTCTTGACCATGTCTACATGCCTAAATGCATTGAGTTGCTGCCATGTGATTGGCTGATTAGAAATTTGCATTAAAGAGAAATTGGTCAGGTGTACCTAATAAAGTGACCGGTCAGTATACATATAAATACTGTATACGTACAGGATTTAAAATATAAGATTTCTAATTGGATCGTGTGAATTAGGAGATTGAAGTACTAATGTTGAAAATTCTGTATTCTTTTTTATATTGTAATTAGGGCTGTCAAAAAATTAATCGTGATTAATCACATCCAAAATAAAAGTTTAACATACTATTTGTGTGTGTACTGTGTATATTTTATTATAAATATATATATACACACATGCATATACTTGATAAAATGTTGGTTTATATTTAGATATATAAAAAATATATGTGTATGATACAAATTTTACATTTGAATATGATGTAACTACTTTGATGTAACTTTTTTATATATAGTTTTGGCTTCTATGAATGTGTTTATCATATATACATAATAAATATATATAACACACACACATATTATGTCAAAACAAACTTTTATTTTGGATGTGATTAATCACGATTAATTCTTGGACAGCCCTAATTGTAATACTATTTAAAAGTATTCAGTGTTTTATTGCTGACCATCTTTAATCACTTGATCATCTTGCATATCATATACTGTACATGATATAATATTCTGTATGGAAACATGCTGATTTTCTCTAGTTGAGCTGCTTTTCCCAGTTAAGCCTATTAAAATTAACCCAAACTACTATTCCTTCCCAGCAGGGTTGATCCAAGCTTCTGTTACACAGACAGTGCCAACTTTTGTATATCTTACTCAAGAACAGAGAGTTCAGACGCTCAGGGTGTCACGACTAAGTGTTTCCACGTGTTGTGTTCCATGTGCTTATATTGTGTTATGTGATTCCCATGTGTTGTGTTCTATGTGCTTATGTTGTGTTATGTGATTCCCGTGTGTTGTGATCTATGTGCTTTGTCATGTGATTCCTTTCTTCTGTTTTCCTCCCGTTTGTTAGTTTATTAGTTAGATCTGTGTCTCTCCCCTGTTTATCTTATTTATACCCCTATTGGTTAATTGTCCGGTATTGTATTTTCACTGTTCTTCAGCCTACCTGTGTTTCCATGTTCCAGTTACTAATGTAAGTGTTGTTTTCAATAAAAAATTAAATATATATATATATAGGTGTGTGTGTTTTCATGAATCTTGTTTTACAAGCTTTACTGCCAATTGTGCAACCGTGACACAGTGTAAAGCAACATACTGTAAAACCACAAGTAAGAACAGACACACCTCCGCTTTTAGGATCTCTTCCACTGGTGAAACAGCTATTTATTGTTTGTTTTTGGTTTAACCCAGTCTCAGCAAGCAGCACAGAGTCCCTTTGTCCCACTCATCACTGCGGTTACCCTTCTTCGTGTGGCATTTTGTGTAAATGAGAGAAGTACCATGGGAAACGGACATGCCAGCCATTAGCATAATATCCTCATTGTGTGTGCCTCATCTGTGCATCTCCTGCCTTCATATCAAGGATGAAAAATAACAATAATCTCTGAGGAGTTTAATACCTCATTGTTGGCCGTGAGGTGAGAGAGAGAGAGGGGATCATTTTCTAGAGCAAGCTGTGTGTAAATGTATGGAAATGATCCAGAGCTCTCTGTTCGACCACCTACACCTCACATTCAACCAAATCTTATTACAGCTTTTTCCGAGGTGAAATTAAGCCGCTGCTCCAAAAAATAAATACCATTGAGTTGCCTGTAATGCTTGATCAAGTAACCGAGAGAGATGTGCCGCTGTCTGTGCCAATTTTCGACTTGCCCAAGAGGCAGTTTAGCAAACCTGGATGGTTCTCCGGGGGGTTCAAGGCCATTATTTCGCAATCATCATTGTTATACAGTCAAATTTGGTTTGAACGTCAAATTGGGACTGCGTGTTACCTCAGGCGGTATCAGTGGGACGTCATTTTAGCTCCTTGGTTTTTTTTAACGTGCTTAATTTGTCCTTTGAGGTGTGATTAACTGTTGTTCCTCACTAGCGGTGGCTCTCAATTGAGCTGATTATGAATGAATATAAGATGGCCATTAGGGGGTTAATCAAGGATATAATATTGCTTTTGTATTAATGCGATCCGGATAAAAAGCATTTGACAGTACAGTTAAATTAGCTATTAGCTATCGCCTGGCAGCTGCTTTGAGAGCATGGGTTAGTCGTGATTTGTGAAATAATATTACTTATAATTTAACAGTTAATTTGGCCACCTTGTGAGAGACCTGAGATAAGAATTTTTCAGATAAGAATACGCATACGAATTTATATCACTCTGCCACAGTATCCAACATTTTTTAAAGCTATGTAAAAAAATTTCAAGTCTACATTATTATATTATAAATATATTGACATGTATTAATTTATTCATTCATTTATTCATTCAAATGTATGATGAACTGCCATTCAAACGTTTAGGATGACTACAATATTATATATACATTTTTATTTATATTTAGCAAGATTGCAATAAACTGAACAAAACAAACTTACAATAAAGATAAGTTGATTCTTTTTCCATGTCTTCATCAATATATTATAACTATATTAACATGGATTTATTTATTGATCCATTCATTCATTCAAATGTATAATGAACTGCCATTCAAAGGTTTATGTTGAATTTTTTTTTATAGATTTTTTATTTAGTAAGCATGCAACAAATAGATCAAAACTTAACTTGACTGTTATTTTTTACATCGTCCTGAAACAAATATTTCACCATTAAAAAAAAGCAGTAAGCATGAAAGTTTGGAATAAAAAACATACATACACCCCAATTCTGTATATTAGCATGATTTATAAAGGGTCAAGTGCCATTTAAGATCAAAGAAGCCTAATAATTGCTATTTTTAATGCATCATACAGATATATTTTAAATAAAGAAATATAGATAATCATTTTTGTAGTTAAAATTGTCCCTTTCGATCAATGCAATTAATATATAATTTGTATCAACATAATTTGTGGTTATTTTACAGTATTGTACAGTATTTTTGATCTGTATCTGTATTTTGTACAGTATTTTTGATTATTAGCATGTGATTTTTTTTTTCTTTTTCAAATATTTCCCAAATAATGTTTAACAGAGCAAGGAATTTGTACTTCCTATAATTTATAGTACTTCCTATATATTTTTTTATTCTGGATGAAGTCTAATTTGTTTTATTTCGGCTGGGATAAAAGCAGTTTTTTTTAATATTTGTTTTTCAATGGTCTACAGAACAAACCATCGTCATACAATGATTTGTCTTATTACCCTTACTTGCCTAATTAACCTAGTTAAGCCTGCACTTTAAGCTGAATACTAGTATGTTGAAAAATATCTAGTAAAATGTTATGTACTGTCATCATGGCACAGCTAAAAGAAATCAGTTATTAGAAATTAGTTACTAATGGCCCATTTCCACTGAGTAGTACAGTGCGGTACGGTACGGGTCACCTTTATCAGGCTTGCGTTTCCACTACCAAAAGGGTACCAATGATACTCTTTTGGTGGGCGTGGTGTACGACAGAAATTTGACATCATTCTCGCTCAACGAAATGTCAAAGTAAAGCTGTACAGGTCGTTCACATATCATATGAGAAGCTCTTCTCACAAAACAGATGCTTTATACACATAAATACTTGTGTTTAAATGTTTATTAATAACTTTTTTTATGAACATGATTTGATTATAAATGCAGACCAATGATAGTGTGAAATAGCCCACTGCCTCATCAGCAATTATATGAAATAAATAAATAAGTGCAACATATATGAACACATAGAGAGCCTTAAAGTCTCTGATATGTTACCAATTAAAGAAAAACACTACACACAGCATACATTTAGAACTTACTTCGGTTCAAAAACAACACGAAAAATAGTCCCATCAGTGCAAACCTCTCATCTGTGTCTTTAATCTTCACCAGCACATGTAGCCTCTGTTAGAAAGTAATTTCGTCGTTCCCGAGTTAACATAATAGTACAAAAGGTGATGATAATAGTTAAACGTGGCAGTTTGTTCATTTTTTTAGGTTGCTGAAAGAATCTAAAAGGCAGTTTTAGGTTGCTGAAAGAATCATTTGCTCCTGTTTTGTCCGGCTTCTCCATTGTTTTTTCACGCTTCACTCTCACGTTTGTCCGTTTCTGAAAGGATCGGATGTCAGAAGCGCTTCAAAAATTACACGCACATTATTATCATCAGCTCAAGAAGTTTGCTATTTCAAATATAGAAGCGCAAAGAGCTTGTCAACCATGGCTTGTTATTTTATGTATATATTATAACGGTGTAATGTCTTGGCTGTGTTTTTAAAAATGGTGGTTCTTTTGTTTTCGCTCTTCTGCTTGTGTATCTCTGTAAACCAATAGCGTTCAGCTGCACGTTTAGCTCCGCCTTTTGGTACCCTTTCGTCATGTTGATACCCTTTTTCAAAGGATACCCAAAGTGGTATGGTATGGTTCGCCTTTTGGTCCCTTTGACAGTGAAAACGGCCATAAAAGCGTACCGAATCGTACCGTACCATACCGTACCACTCAGTGGAAAGGGGCCATAAAACTATTATGTTTAGAAATGTGTTGAAAAAAAATCTTCTTTCCATTAAGCTGACATTGGTGGACAAATATACAGGGGGCTAATAATTCACTCAATAATCCTGACTTTAACTGTACATTTTCATATTAACACTAATTTTGTAACTCATTTGATTTAGTTAAATTTGGACTCAATGTAATTCCAACTTCTATATAATTTCCTGTGACTAGCCTTCATATCCATCAAACATTAATGTTGTATCTGTCCACTATGGTCCTCCCATTAATCTGTCCTAATACATTTTTCTTTGTTTCATCACTGTCCAACTGAGTCTATTAAGAACCCTCTCTCCTCACCTCTCATCCAGAAAAGACAAGTCACATGATCCCTCTTGGTTGAAGCAGGGCCCAAACGCCCCCCACCCCGCCATCATCACGTCCCCTCAGTGACATGTGCTCCAGTCTCCTCATTCATTATCTTTACACACTTCCACCAGTCCGCACCAGAATGCCAATTGCACAAAGGAGTGATTGATTACCTTTGTCATAACAATAGCGTGGACTCGGATGACTTACGTGCTCGCTGTGTCGTTGGGTTATGGATGGTTGGCCTTTGTTCTGAATATAAAATCTCTTGATTTTGCGAACGGCCACATTAGGTGTGAGCGTCAGATGTATTCTAGGCACAGCCACCATGTTATGGATTTCATGCAAATCAATAAGAGACTTGGCAGCCTGGAATTTTCATGAAAAACCGTGTTGAAATTAGAGCTTTTTTTTTTTCGCTTTAAACTGACTTTGACAGCACAAATTTTGCCATCGGGCTGGCGAGTGGATTTCAATCTGTAGAATTAGACCTGTAATTGGCGTAACGTTCAGACATTGATTTGCTACATGTAGGAGATGGATATCACTTATTCAGAGATTGTTATATGAATTTAGCAAAGTACACTGAATGAAATCTGATAGCGCTGTTCATTCTTTCTACATCCCTACATTCTTCTCGTCGGAATATTTTTTTATAAAGACAGGCTAACAGCACTTACCATAATAACCCTCCATTTGACTCTTATTGCATATCAATGTCAATCCTAGCTATACTGTGAGTGTGTGTGTATTGTATATGTATAAATAAAAATGTGTGTGTGTGGTTTTAAAAAATAATGCTGAAAATATTTATACCTATAATTGGTGACACGGTGGCTCAGTGGTCAGCACTGTCACCTCACAGCAAGGAGGTCACTGATTCGAGTTCTGGTTGGGCCAGTTAGCATTTCTGTGTGGAGTTCGCATGTTCTCCCCATCCTACGGGTGCTTCGGTTTTCCCCACAGTCCGAAAACATGCAGTATAGGTGAATGAGAATGTGTATGGGTGTTTCCCAGAACGGGTTTGTGGCTGAAAGGGCATCTGCAGCGTAAATCATATGGTGGAATAGTTGGCAGTTCCAACCTCTGGAATAGAGACTAAGCTGAAGGAAAATTAATGAACAATAACCTTTCCAAGCAAAAATCCCAAACTGAGTGTGCCTCACAGAGGTGAGTGGGTTTGACAAATCACCTGTGTAAAACACACTCTCTCATCTTTTTGACATTTTAAACAACACTTGCACCAGTTTTGCACATTTGCACCAGACACCTTTTTATATTCAGCACAAAAAACACTGCATTTATGAAGTGTGCCTCACACAGGTGAGTGGGCTTGACAAAGCACTTGTGGAACATAAACTCTTTTATCTTTTTGACATTTTAACCAACACTTGCACCAGTTTTGTACATATGCACCAGACACATTATAATCAGAACAAAAAACATTGCTTTTATGAAGTGTGCCCCACACAGGTGAGTGGGCTTGACAAACCACCTGAAGAAAACACACTCTTTC
>CAIGQQ010026964.1:5334265-5363683 GCA_903798035.1 Danio albolineatus | reverse complement strand
ACAGGTGAGTGGGCTTGACAAACCACCTGAAGAAAACACACTCTTTCACCACCTGTAGAAACACTCTCTAAAAAAAGTAAATAAAACAAGCAAACAAACAAACAATAAATTTACTCTAACCCTAGCACTTACAGTCCCTTTCTATGAATAGCATATATTGTGTGCATTGCATCTTCTTGTTGAATTCCTGAATGCCTCCTCAACTGTAAGTCACTTTGGACAAAATCATCGACTAAATTACTACATGTAAATAAAGCATTTTAAATCAGCAATTTTTTGGTCAGCAGTTTTAGCTAGTCCAGACTTCCTTTCTTACCAGAAAAAGGCCATGTAAACATTTGGTAGAACTCTAGCTAATGAGTAGTTTTGCTCCTGAGTGCGAGTTTTATCAAGGGCACTAGTGGACAGCAAGACATATGCACTGGGTACAGAGTAAATGTCAAGCCAAGCACAGCTGTTGGGTCCCAGATGGGTGATCTTTAACTACTGCCATCTCCATGACCTCACCTGGTAAAGCTGCCCTCTGGGGAGTCCAGAGAGCCCAGTTTCTATTCGCGAAAAATCCACTGTTCCAGCCTAGTGGCATCATCTAGAGGAAAAATGAATGTGGATAGAGAGAGGAAAAAAAGATAGTTGTACAAGTTCGCAGTCTTTGAACCACATAAATAAAAGGAGGAAAGGGCGAATAGGAGGGCTAGAGGATAAAACGAAAAAGAAACAGGCCTGAAATTCAGTTGCATCATCTAAGAATGAGATCGAAAACAAAAATACACTCAATTTTTTTATTTTTTTTGCAGGGCGCTCTGCTCAGGAAGACAGACAGAAAACATCGGATGGAGAAATGCACCCATTATAGCGAGCACGATCCATTATCAAAAGAGCTGGAAAACAAAACAAAGAGTTTCAAAAAAAGAGTGTGAGACTAAGACAGCTCCAGCTGAGCTGCCATTCACGGGTTCAGATGAACAAAGACTCTGAAACACTTGCATGATGGGATACTAGCAGTGGCAGAGTTTTCATTTGAACATTAGGGGAAACAGAAGAGTTGTGCCACGATGCACTAAATATTAACACCAGTCTTATGGCAAATGCATTAAAATAACACAAGACAGAAATCGTGTCAGGATTTACTCTGACATTATTTTTCTGTAAAACATTTTAAGAAACTTCATGTTTGGATGTAAATTTGAGGAGACGTGGTTTTGGTGTTATGAAATATTAGAATTAAATCAACTGAAAATGATCCACTGAAATAAATAAATAAATGACACTGAACTACTACTGTACACTTGAAATTCCATTTGTGAATGATTATGACTAGCTAAAAATTGATGTTATTTTCATAGTTTTTTATATATATAAACCATTACATGTTAATAATAGTATACTGCTGCGTGCTTTCTTCATATAATTTAATATAATATAATATAATATAATATAATATAATATAATATAATATAATATAAGTTGGCTACTGCTTTTTTACCTGCAAAACTGGATGTCTATAATTTAGCAAATGTTATATTATTTCTGAACACACACAATATGTTTACGAAAATTTTGTAAATATTAGCCTTTATACTTCATACATCTTTTCTGCTAAAATATTTAATAAGTACCTTGTTTGTTTACACCATGTTGGACACTTATTTCACTACAGAAATAGAGCTTTCAGTAAACAGATGGTTAAATATTACTTCAAATTGTCAAGTTGTAATTATGTTTTAACACTGACTAGTTTAAAAAAAAACTGAGATCTTGATTGGGCCAAAAAAGTAAATAAAATGAATTTTTATTTAGGATATTTATTGATACTTTTTGTATAATTTATGGAACATAATTCACATTATTAGCTATGCTGTTTTTTAATAACATGCCAAGCTTGTCTATTGAACCCAATTAACCTAGTTAAGCCTTTAAATTGCACATGTGATTAAATACTAGTATCTTCAAAATAACCTTTTCGTTAAACAGCATTTGTAATTTTTTTTTTTATTCACAAGATAGCTAATAATGAATTTTTTTGAAACAATAAGAGACCTAAGAGTCATCACTAAGCCAACGTCTGGTAATAGTAATGCCGGAGCACGTCCCACAATGCAGCTGTCTCCACGCTGCTCTGAAAGTTCCTGACACACCATAAGGTGTAAATAAACCTTGGCAAACACTCTTCCATGACCTTCATCAACAGAAGTCCCCACAACAGCTGGAAGACATAAATGCAGAACCCGTTCAGCTTAACATGCTTATTAGAGCCAAATTATAAACATATGCTAAGAGTGGGACATCTAGAGACCCTCTCCACAGTGGGGGAGAGCGCAATGTCATTAAGTCTTCATTCTCTCTTTAAAACCCTTGAGACACAAAACTGAACCAAATAAATCAACAACTGACCATGTTTACTTGCACATCTGCCAAAGTCACTGTCTCCATTTTAAAAGACATCTATGCTCATGGATGTCAATTTCCACAAATTACAAAGATCTATTGTTAGTTGTTTGAATTAATTAATTGAATTAATGATCAATTAACTGACTGATCATTTACCATTAACTGACTGATCATTTAATAATGTCATTTTTAATGGCACATTTTCACCAGCATGACAGTAATGTGCGAATGACACTCAACACACAAGCATCGTCACTTGATTTAATTTATAAACAGAAGACTAAAAGGATTTTAAAAAGGAATGGATTGTTGATCATTTAATAGAAGCCTTTATTGATCAAATGTAGTAACCAATAAACAATGTGTCAAATGTGCCATCTCACACTATCAACTGGTGCATGTGTGATTTAAATATACATTAATATATACATATACATACCATTATATACATTTATTCAGCATTATTCATTGTTTATAAGCTAAATGTTAGGTGATATACTTTTCATATAGTTTTTATTTTGCTGTTGCCTAATAAAAGGAAAACAAATCTGATTGTAAAATGATAGTGAAAAAATAATTCCAAAATCACCTCTATAAAAAAAAACAATAAAAAAATCTCAGTCTAATATTAACTGAAATAACATTTTTGAATGTAACTGCATCCACTGTTCAGATGATTGTGCTAGAGTATTTTGCATATTAGCACATATTTAGTCAAATAATGACTCATTCGCATACTTAGAATTAAAAACAAAGACACGTTGGAGAAGTAACTGCTAATAACTATTGGTTAAAAGTTGCACCCTCATAATGTAACTCACATATTCAGGAAAAAAAAAAAACATGCTAACTTAGTATTTATATCTAATATATAGTCAAGTCCAAAATGATGCATACCCCATCGTATAATTTTTTTGGTGTGTCATTTCTGCTAGAAGTTAGTTGAGCTAGTCAGAATTTGCCAGGGGTAACTTGATTGTGTTTACACTGTTAACAATGTTTGTAAAATACACAATATTTACTGTAAATATGAACTACTGTATATGTCACTGTATGCAGTATGTTAATGTATTTTAACAAATATTAATAAATATAATACATAATTAATGATAAATTATCATTAAGTTTCTACATTAAGATGTGGTATTTCTATTTTACAATGTAATATAATATATTATAATTCAATATAAGTACCAAGGTTAATACATTTAATAACATTAATAATAATTTTAGTAAATTATACATTATTTAACTGTAAATATGAACTATATTTTACTGTAGGACTGTTATACAGTATGTTAATGTATTTTAACAAATATTAATAATTATAATACATTATTAATGATAAATACTCAATAAAACTCAATAAAAGCACTGAGGTAACTACATTTAATAAAATTAATTTAAATAAATTGTAAATTACACAGTATTTAACTGTAAATATAAATTATTTTACTGTAGGACTGCAGTATGTTACTGCAGTATGTTACTGTATTTTAAAATGTACAGTAACTCTAAACTCTATAAGTACATACACAGCAATATAAATAGTGCTGTAAGTGCATATGCAGTAATTTTGCTGTAATTGATTTACAGTAAGTTACTGTAGATTCTACAGAAAATTGTTAACAGTGTATGTTTTGCACATCATGCAACTTCCATAACTGACAAATGAGTATTTTTCCCATAAGAAATCTGAATATTCTGGTGCACGTAAACACAGTCATGGTGTGAAATCTAGAGCATGTGACAAAGTCCTAGCAAGTGCATAAGCCTCAGGCTTACTGTGTCTGACTACAGAAAAAAACAACAGGGGGGTCTTAGACATGACTCAGAACTGAGACATACAGAAGATGACAAGCTTTTACTATAAAAAGCAAAAAAGACAAGACACCAAAGGCGTCGAAAAGAAACAGATCAGAGAATGTTTGCTCGTTTGAATCAGGAACATGTAAAGCTTTAGTCTGCAGACTTCTCGGGAAACTTTTTTGTCTGTTTAATCGACAGCCAAGAGCACAAGTTAACTCTTATAACTCACATTTGAAGTATTGTGAAGTATTAGACACATATGCTGAAGCAGTCAATCGAATGTTTGATCTGTGCATGTTAATATGCTAGATCTCTGTCTCACAGAGTGTTCGATAATACTGATCTCAGCGTCAAAACGATCTTGATCAAACAGAAAATAACAAGATTTGGGATTTGCTTCACAACACTCATTAGTAGCAGAGCCTTTCATTCATCCAATTATAGATTTTTTTTCTAACACTTATCTGAATGACAATATAATATAATATAATATAATATGATATAATATAATATAATATAATATAATATAATATAATATAATATAATATAATATAATATAATATAAATTACACTGTAAAAATGTCTGTTAATTAACAGGTTGGTTTGATTGACGTTTTTGTTTTTTTACGTTTATGAATTGCATTATGGGACATTGACCTCTGCTCTATTTATTTTCGATGTTAAAAATGTACTTAATTTAAATAATAACTTTCAAAATAAAGCAATAAACTAATCACACATTTCTCCAAGTCGCTAAATGACAATGTTATTTACCCACAATAATTTAATTTTCACGCAGTTTTCGAAAAAAGAAAACAAAAAAAATGTCATAACACAGGAGCGTAATCATGCCTAAAATAGCCTGAACTGAAAAACTCTAGCTTTTCCCTGTCTGTTCAGCCTCCAGAGCTTGGAGGTGTTTGACAGAGCCTGTACAACAGATTTATGGCAAAAATATGAACAGCTGTTGGAGTTTAATTTATTTTTTTGCTGCTTGGCTGCCTGCTTTCTTTCTTTGTCCAGTACAGACCCAATCATTTTCAGGAACTGTAGCTAAGGGCTTTATTTTATTTCTTTCCTTCAAATGATGACATTTTTAAGTTCACTGTTAATGATTTTACTGTAGAACAGTTGTGCAGTATTTTACTGAATTTTAAAGTTCCAAAGTGAAATTACTGTATATTTTACAGTAAGGATTAAGCATTTAACTGCAATATGAACTGTACTTTACTGTAGGACAGTTATACAGTTTGTAACTGTATTTTAAATTTCCATTGTGAAAACTAATGTTTATTTTACAGCAAAGATAAAATATATACACTTTGTAAATTACACAATATGTAATTGTAATATGAACTCTATTTTACTGTAGGGCAGTTATACAGTATGCTACTGTATTTTAAAGTTCCATAGTGAAATTACTGTATATTTTACAGTTTAGACAAAATACATATACTGTTAACGATTTTGGCAAATTACACAGTATTTAACTTAATATAAACTGTATTTTACTGTAGGACAGATATGCAGTATGTTACTGGATTTTAAAGTTCCATTGTGAAAATTACGGTTTATTTTACAGCAGAGATAAAATACATACACAGTTAATGATTTTTGGAAATTACACAGTATTTAATTGTAATTTGAACTGTGCTTTACTGTACTACAGTTAAACAGTATGTTAACGTTTCATTGTCAAATTACTGTATATTTTACAGCAAAGATAAAATACATACACTGTTAAATTTTTTTGCAATTTATAAAGTATTTCACTGCATTCTGAACTGTATTTTACTGTAGGACAGATATACTATTTGTTACTCTATTTTAAATTTCCATTGTGAAAACTACTGTTTTTTTACAGTAAAGATAAAATACATACGCTTTGTAAATTACACAATATTTAATTGTAATATGAACTGTATTTTACTGTAGGACAGTTATACAGAATGTTACTGTATTTTAAAGGTCCATTGTGAAAATACTGCATATTTTACAGTAAAGATAAAATCCATATACTGTTGACGATTTTTGCAAATTACACAATATTTAACTGTTTTATGAACTGTACGTTACTGTAGGACAGATATGCAGCAAGCTACTGTATTTTAAAGTTCCATTGTGAAAATTACGGTTTATTTTACAGCAAAGATAAAATACATACACAGTTAATGATTTCTGCTAATTACACAATATTTAATTGTAATATGAACTCTATTTTACTGTAGGACTGTTATACAGTATGTTACAGTATTATAAATCTCCATTGTGAAAATTACTGTATATTTTACAGTAAGTATAGAATACATATACTCTTAACGATTTTTGCAAATAACACAGTATTTAATAGTAATTTGAACTGTATTTTACTGTAGGACAGTTATGCAGTATGTTACTGTATTTTAAAGTTCCATTGTGAAAATTACTGTTTGTGTTACAGCAAAGATAAAATACATACTGAAAATACATATACAGCAAGATAATGCTAAAAGATAAATACAGTATTTTGCTGCCGGTAAGTTACTGTAGATTCAACAGGAAATTCTTAATAATGTTGTCCTTTTTTATCTACATTTATTATTATTATTATTATTATTATTTCAAAATATCTACTGTATTTGATGTGTTTCTAATATGCTTTGAAAGAAATCATTTAGGAAAGACCCTTCACTCATTCATTCATTCAAACCCTTTTCTTTGCACTATTGAAATTGCTCTGTGAAAAAAAGCGATTCACAGAAAATGAGAGGCACAGCAGGTTGCCTATGATATCTTTAATGTTCCATGACAAGAAAATGGAGACATTTCTCTGTGGACGCTGAAGAATCCAATAAACTACTGTCTTAATAACACAACCAGGGGCATTTTGACCAAAACCTTCTGCACCAAATGAAAGAAAATGAAGACGCATTATTAGGAGAACCACACTTCTCCTACATTTTAAGAAGAAAAAAAGAATAAATACTGTTGAGATTTTAGGATTAATTACAGTTATTTTGTTACTGCCTGGAAAGAAAAAAAGCTATTCTTCCAAGCAATTGCGAATTAGGCTTGACCTTTGGAAGGAGCCCTGGTGTTTCACAGTCAATGAACTAATTGCTCTGCATGTGTAATGGGCCACAGAGAAAAAGAAGAGCGAAAGAGCAAGAAAGAAAGGAATGGAGAGACATTTACACAAACAGGCTTCCAAATGATCACTCTCTCACTCACACACACTTGTGCACACATATAAATCACCGTCACTGATGACTGATTACTATTCATTTGTTTAGCACACGTTTGGCAGCTATGGGAAAGACAGATCGCAAATGAAATGTCTTTAATGTCTCACTTGTTTCTCAGATTAAATGGAGAGTCTGTCTTCTCAGTTAAGTTTTAATCTCACGTCTATATCTGTGCTAGGATTTGTTAAGATGGCAAAGCCTGTGATTAAAACGCTGTCATTTTAATAATAAATAAAACTTTAAACTGGAAAAAAATCGTGTGGATAAAATAAAATAAAATAAATGTTTGACTGTGAATGATTAGTGAATCCCCTGAACTGATGTAAATATAATTATGTCATCTTCACTTTGCCTTTTAAAACATCAGTGGGATTAGCATCTGTATCTGTATCAGTATAAGTATGCTTCAACAAACGTAATAATGTAGTAATTTGTCTCAAAAATGCTAATAAAAATGTGCAAATTCAAAACAAGAATTCATACTTTCATAATAATACAACAATAGTGAGATACTGTCAAGCATCTATTGAAAAAACATTCAATAGTGCTCTTTTGTGCATGAATAATATGAATTAAATGAATTGCTATAGTTTGTACAGTACTACTCGTGATTACAGTAACTTCATTTTTATCAACATTACACCTCAAGGACACTTTACAAGGAATAAAATAAGATCACGCAACAGCATTATAAACCAATGCTATAATGCCAGATGGTCCACCGTATATATATATATATATATATTTATGTATATAACAACAGATAAAAATGTAAGTTAAATACTAAAAATATATTCATCCAACTGACCCAGAATCAACTGCAAAAAAAAAAAAAAAAATGAATTAACAATCCTTTTATGCAGCCACCAGTTCACATTTAATATAGGCTCAATTAGATCACCTTAATAACACTGCTTGATCATCCACACAAAGGTCAACAACTCCTCCTGTAAAAGCCTCATTGAATACCTATATCAGAATAAAACTATTTAAGTAGCCCATTACTAGTTCAGTCACACAGCTCTTTAAAATGTCATACTGTATGAGCACTTGGGTGTTTGTAATTTGCCATTATCATTTCACTGTAGTTTGAGTGATGGTCATTCAGCACAGGTTACGGCACAAGATAAAGTGTCAGTCCTGTTTGAATATAAGGTGTATTTTTGGTGTAGAGACAGACCAAGCCAAGGTCAACAATTGCCAGTCTAGTTTTTGTGTCTTTCACACATTGGCTTGGTGTGTGCTATCCTTTACACTGAAACATGTATTTGGGGTGTTTTCTTTTTGCGTTTAGGTTTTGTCATGGTTATGTCTGGCATTCACACTACTCCTGCAACTCCTGCAAACACTGGTGTTCCATTTTAGAGTAAACCATAGACTGTAAAAGATATGGACATAGTATCCGTGACATCACTCATAGGTTTCTGAAGTACGCAAATGAAGCTACAAGTAGGCGTGGCCAATCGTCACCATTTTATTCATGTGTCAATGCACCGACCGGAGGATACTAAACAAGGGAAAAGAGGACGCCTGCTAGCATTTTGCTTTGACATGCTTTTCTTTGAGAGAAACACTTAATACTTCATTACCAGTGATTCGTTTGTGTTCTGACCACATGTGCTTGGTTATGTACTATATCAATAAAGTGTTCGGTCTTAAAAAAAAAAACGTATTGTAATCCATTAAGCCAATAAGCATTGTTCTTACGATGTTTTTCTACAGGAGGGAAACGCAAATTACTACCAAATACTTCAAATATAATCTGTTAGTAAATTCAAGGCGTTTTATGAAACCCAGGCATAACACTGTATGACAAAGTTTTATAGCTTACAGCTAATAAATAAGATTCTGGAGTTCATTACAGGTCTAAAGAAAATTCTAAATGATAAATTATCTTAAATAAAACAAATACATTAATATATATAGTATATAAGTATATAATTTCACTCACCTGGGAAATGGAGGCAACTTGAATGGTTTGTGAGCACAAAAAAGTGCACAAAGCATGCCATATTATCTGATAATTGTAAAAAAATAATTCCAAAAGGCAGTTGACTCTGTAAAGCCACATAAAACAAAACAAAAACACAATGTATATGCTGAGTTCAGCGGCTAATCAGCCGGAATGACAAGACAACGGCCAGCAAGACCTAGCTGTCTCTCAAGTGGCCACGCCCTTTATTATGCAGACTGGGTCAGTTGACATTACTGTGTGGAGTTTGCATGTTTTCCCTGTGTTTGCGTGGGTTTCCTCCAGGTGCTCCGATTTCCCCCACAAGTTCAGACATTGTATAGGTGAATTGGGTAAGCTAGAATTGTCCAAAGTGTATGTGTGTGAACGAGTGTGTATGGGTGTTTCCCAGTGATGGGTTGCAGCTGGAAGGTCATCCGTTGCGTAAAACATTTGCTGGATAAGTTGACGGTTCATTCTGCTGTGGCGACCCAAGATTAATAAAGGGACTAAGCCGGAAAGAAAATGAATGAATGAAAATTGGCCAATTTAGCAAAGCAGTCAGTGAACATCTGGAGCCAGCACCCAAAGGTGAGTCGATTAATTGCAGTTTCAGATACTTTCAAATGGGTTTCACGAGGGAGAGCGGAAGGTTGCCACTTGGTGTAAACAGACTAAAACGCAGACTTCTTTGGTCTTCTGTATTATTATTATTATAAAGAATTTTCATACTAAAATGCCATTTTAGAATCCTAAGGATGCAATGTTAGAGTAAAAAGACTACAAAAGCCTGTTACAGATTACTATGTGCCCACCTTCTATCCTGTATCTGATGCAACTGATTCATTTGACACACTGAAGCGAAAGGTTAAATTTCAGTCCACTATGATAAAACTCTAAGAACGCTATGCTAAAGTGTTATTTTGCTGCTTTTGCTGTCTAAACCTCTGAGGTCTGCAGGGGTGAATGCAGATTTCATCATATCACAGCATGTGGAGGAACTCTCCATTCAAACGCTGCCTGCCTCCTCTGGGATTTTGACTTTTGCCATCTCCTGTTTTTACCACCCATCTTCCTGGCCCCCTTGAGAAGAGCAGCTGGTCTGAGGCTTTGATTGCATACTGAGCCTTTGGTGCCGGTTTTAGGCTCACACTGGTGACACATCCCTGTCTGAGTGGCTGAAACCATGTTGGGAAATGACAAGTGGCTCCTCGCACATCTACTGGTCAAGCCCTGACAAATCACTCCATCTTTCCTCAAAAGATGAAACACGCCTGGCAGATTTCTCAGCATGCATGAGTTTTCAGACTGGCAAACTGCTGGGCTCTAAAAATGTTAACAACTTTAAAACAGAAAAAAAAGGAAATGTGTTTGAGTAAAACAGTTAAAAGGGCTAATTATAATGTATTAAATTCCAATAAGAGAAAAGCTTGTTACTGAACTTAACCAACACTTTCTCAAGTTATCTTCCTAAGTTTATCAGGAAAGTCAGACGGATGCTTATAATATTCAGGATAACTTTCAGATGTAATATTATGAAAATTCATTCATTTATTCATTTTCTTTTCGGCTTAGTCCCTTTATTAATCCGGGGTCGCCACAGCGGAATGAACCGCCAACTTATCCAGCATTTGTTTTACGCAGCGGATGCCCTTCCAGCCGCAACCCATCTCTGGGAAACACATCCATACATTCTCATTCACACACATACACTACGGACAATTTAGCTTACCCAATTCACCTGTACCGCATGTCTTTGGACTGTGGGGGAAACCGGAGCACCCGGAGAAAACCCACGCAACCATGGGGAGAACAAGCAAACTCCACACAGAAATGCCAACTGGCCCAGCCGGGGATCGAACCAGCGACCTTCTTGCTGTGAGGCGAACGTGCTACTCACTACGCCACCGTGGCGCCTATTATGAAAATGTCTTTATAATTTACATTACATCACCAGTCAAAAGTTTGATATATAAATTGTTTATTAACAGTTTTATTCAGCAAGGACACATTCAATTCAGCAAAGCAACAGTAAAGATTTACATTGTGACAAAAACATCTATTTCAATAAATTGTATATATATGCTGTCCTTTTGAATAGTTTAATCAAAGAACACTGACAAATGCTTCACGGTGTCCACAAAAATATCATCTGTTTTCAACAATCATCAACATCAGTTTTACAATTTTTACAGGTAAGAGTTTTAATAATTCATTTATTTCGCTTTTGCCATGATGATAGTATACTATACTGTATAATATTTTGAAATATATTACCATTCAGCTTAAAGTGTGATTTAAAGGCAGAGCTAGGATATTAGATTAAGTAGGCAAGTTGGTTTAATTAGGTCAGCCTGGTACTGCTATCAATTACTTATGCTTGACATTTTATTATTATTATTATTATTATTATTATTATTATTATTATTGGTAACACTTTTTAATAAGGTTCATTCGTAAATGCGTTTAATAACATTAACTAATTATGAACAACACTTGTACAGCATTTATTAATCATAATTGAACATTCACTAATGCATTGTTAACATCCAAGTCCATGCTTGTTAACATTAGGCCTCCAGAGACTATGCAGCGCCACGGATGTGATTCAGACCCGCGACGAGACGATTCCAAGGCTCCATAATCCCGGACCAGGCTGTATCCTGAGCAGCTGCTTGGCAGAGTAGCAAGCAAAAGACGGATTCCTGTGACCCTCCAAGGACAGACTAGCCTCGAGTTCTCCAGCCTCCGGCGACTAGACTGCAGCTAGAGCTGCGCATCGATGGATTACTCTTCTGTGTTTGGACTCTTAGTAGTGAATATTAAACAACTCTGAACTCCAACACTAATAACTGGACTGACACTTTCAATTTACTATATACTATTATACTGAACTAACAATGAACAGCTGTATTTTCATTAACTACTGTTAACTAGCATGAACAAACACTGTAGTAAATGTATTGTTCATTGTTTGTTCATGCTAGTAAATGCATTAATTAACATGAACTAAGGACCCTTATTGTAAAGTGTTACCTTTTTATTTTCATTTTTACTCTGTTGAACACAAAAGATGATACACTAAAGATTTGGGAGATTAAACAATAAAAGAATTTTCATTTTTGGGAGGAACTATCCATTTAAGGGGCAAATAATATTGAATAACAAATAACATAGTTAAAATTGTTTTTAAAATATATAAAACCTGCTTTTCCCTCAGCCAGGCTAAAAGAAATAATAGTATAGGACATACCGTAAAAATTTCCTTTAAACTAATAAATGTATTTTAAACCTCTCTTAGAAAATATTTTTAAAAATATATAAATAGAAATTACATAGGACTAATTATTTTGCCTTTAACTGCATGTACTGTATATACACTCAAAAATATTTTTTTGCTGCTTGTTCAAACTACTTTATAAAATAAGCTGAAACAACACAATTCTTTATTATTATTTTTTTGGAACCACTCAATTGTTTTATGTTCAATTCATTTAAACTTGTTACGTTAAAGGTGCAGTAGACGATCTGCCTAAACGCAAACCAGTTAGCGTAACCAGTTAGCGTAACTATCTCAAATACAATCCCTTCCCTGCCGCCCATGGCCACGCCTCCGGAAATCATGAACATGCATCAGAAAGATGACAGAGACCAACAAGATCATGTCATTTGTCAGTTTAAAAAACGTTATAGTACTTTATAATACTATAATTCTGAACGAAAAACTGTATTATATCTAGCAAGTTTTCAGTTGTGGAGCAAACTTGTCATAATGTGCAATATTTCATGCATGCAAGGATCACTGCTCTCTCATTCTCTCAAATGCTGTCCTAAAGCAACTACTGTATGCTTAGTGCTTGGCTGGTAGCTTGCAGGAATTGCCCTTATTATTATTACTAAGCCATACTTGCATGCTATTTCAGAGCAAATATTCAGAGTAGCATGGTAAACAATATAGAGAATGCGTAACAGGCTGTAATTGTTCAAAAATGAACCAATGTGAATATAAAATCAACTGGCTAGGCAGAACAGCGCTATTTACTGATGTTTTGTTGTTAAACTAAATAAAAATCTACATTATCGATGCTGTAAAAGGTCCCTTATGAAACTAAAATAGTCACATCAATCTATCGCCGGAAGATTTCAGTAGCTGAACAACACTTTCAACAGATTTCAACCCTTCCGTCCATATATCCTATTTGTAACAACACAATCTACATCAGCTTTGCTTGACTAAAATAGTTTTAAAACGGCCTGCCGTGAATGTGCATCAGTGGATCTGCGTAAATGGGTGTGCAGAAAAATCAGCATTTGCTTACAGGCACTTCTGCACCTTTAACTTAATCGAGTTGTGTTGGAAGAACATGAATGTATTTTGTGGAACTCTTCATTGTTTGCACACATACTATATTTTTAAATGCAATATGTGTTGGTTAAGCCAGTGGTTCTACAACTTTTTTTACCAAGTACCACCTCAAAGAAATTGTCTCTCCAAGTACCACCATAATAACCGGTATTGACATACAGTAGCATAGTCGGCCTATAAGCAGCTACAGCCCTGCACAGTTCAAAAACAAGGCAGATTAATTACTATCAGGGCTGGACATCAACTTTTTTGATCACTAGCCTCTGTGGCTAGTAGATTTCCAACTTTACTAGCCACTCGCCATTTTCACTAGCCACAGTTTTGTTGTTTTTGTTTTATATGCATAAATTTGAGTTTGACATGCGAAAATTACTTGATTTAGACTTTGAACTGAATATATATATACAGACAGACACACAGGTAACGTTAGGCCCATAATCTATTCAAAGATTGGTTTGAAGTGAAAGCGGAAACCGCTGCTTACAAAAATATATATTTTTTAAAAACGTCTGAAGCTCTTGAAAGCAGCACTGTGGGTGCACGAGCATCACTTTTTGTCCATTTCATTTGAAAGAGAACCGATCGCGGGAGTTGCGTTTCGAGGCACGGAAGGTCGTTTCGCGCCAGGAAAAAGCAGCGTGCACGTTTTCTAAACAGTCGTGAAGTTCTCGTTAACCGCGAACTGACAACTGTTTTCAAGCAGACTCGGGTACGGTTCGCGGTTCCTTCGTTTGTGCACACGGAGACTAACTTTAATTATATTCTACCTCTAAACTTTAATTATATTCTACCTCTAAGCTCTAAGTCTATGTTCTGTGTCTCGCGCCATTTGAATCACATCCAAATTAAATAGCTTAAATCTGAGGTAACAAACTAAACCGAAAGCCACGCTGCTTTACCAAACAAATAACTTTATATATTAAAAACACGCATTATTTTACACAAACTACGAGCACACATTTAACATTCATTCATTCATTTTCTTTTCGGCTTAGTCCCTTTATTAATCCGGGGTCGCCACAGCGGAATGAACCGCCAACTTATCCAGCATTTGTTTTACGCAGCGGATGCCCTTCCAGCCGCAACCCATCTCTGGGAAACACATCCATCCATTCTCATTCACACTCATACACTACGGACAATTTAGCTTACCCAATTCACCTGTACCGCATGTCTTTGGACTGTGGGGGAAACCAGAGCACCCGGAGGAAACCCACGCAACCACGGGGAGAACATGCAAACTCCACACAGAAATGCCAACTGGCCCAGCCGGGGATCGAACCAGCGACCTTCTTGCTGTGAGGCGAACGTGCTAACCACTCGGCCACCGTGGCGCCCACACGTTTAACACATTTGTAATAATTATTTTACCAATGATGCAGCATGGGGAAATTCCTGAGTGCAGTATCTAAAATGGCAACACAACAGCACCGGTCTGCAGAAGTGTCTGCTCCGCAAGCGCCGCGCGCATCTGCTCCGCGCATCTGCTCCGCAAGCTCCGCGCACCTCTTCCTCTGGCTTTGCGCTAAGCAGATTGATTTTTTTTATCTGATGACGCAATGCACTAAAGTAAACATTCTAAGCACACTGGTTAGGGTTAGGAATCGTACGCTCGTCGTTCAGGGAACAGCCAATGCTGTCGGATCACATCAGTGTTACCATACTCGTCAAAGGGTTAAAAGTGTGTTCATTTTATTTCATTATTCAGCGATTCTTCCGCGTACCACTGGAAGGAAGCCCTTGTACCACTAGTGGTACGCGTACCACAGTTTGAGAACCACTGGGTTAAGCTACAGAAAAGTAACATTATCTAGATTACATAGCACAGAAAAAATACAAGAAGAATAAAAAAATGCTGATTAAATCAAATGAATTGCAGTGTTTGACCTGAGTGGTATGATCCCTCAAGACTTCAAACCGCAGTGAAACATATGCATAACTATGAATATGATAATACGCATCGCTTTGGTGCTAAATTCAGTGCTTGTTTCATAGTTCAGGTATTCCCAAACAACTGCCAATAGTGCGTTGAGTATTATCACTTATGACTCAACCCTGCTGAAACTCAGCATCCGATCGTCTGTGTGGGTGAATAATGGGAGCGTATTCTCCACTCTGAGGAGATCTGTGGGTTTTGCAGAGAGTTTTGCAGCGTGTTTGTTTGTTTTGCGCTGAGTGACATTGAGGATGACACGCTTACTTCACAAAAGAGTGCAATGGGACCCAAACTGAGGCCCCCTGCTGAGACGTGATTGATGGCAGTAGCTTCAAAAACCACCCGAAAAGAAACTTTAATGAACAGACTTTCCCCTCAAGATTCCTGCAGCGGATGGACATAATGACGAACTAACTCAAAGCAGTGAAGCAAACAATAACGACGGTTTGGCTCTCGAAAGCCTGTTGATTAGGACAAACGCTACGTCTCGTGGCCTCGTGTGTGAACTCGAAATGTAGTCTCAACAAATGAAGTGACAGTGTGGAAAATGGAGCTCGCCGTCTCAGACACGGAGGTAAGACCCCCTGCACATGTAGAGAACGGTGCATTAGTGTCACACTGATCTTAATGGCACATTGAAAGGGGGCTTTCATTGTCATTTTTAATAACACAGAAGGCCCTTAGAGCTCCATGTTCATCAGAAATGAGATTGGGCTGTCACCCTATTCACTCCCTTCACATTAACCAAATGCACATCCTGAAAAGATTCCATGAAATCAAAATGAAAATGGCTTTTAGTCCATTGCTATGAATGGGAAAGAGCAGATATACAGTAGCAGATACGTGCAAATTTATATTCTTCCTATTCTGGGTGTAAATGAAGTCAAAAATGTTGATGACTATTTTTGTAACACAGATTTTGTCTCTCCCATTGCAAATCATGTGGATGAGGCCTTTGATAGTTTCCTAATTTACCAGGAAATCTGCCAACAAAGGCGAGAAAGCTGCATTTGTTAAGCCATTTCATGATATTTATCTATGCTGACAGAACTATATTGATTTTTTATTTAATTTTTTGCTGGCAGTTTTGAAAGGAAAAAGATTGTTGTAATACAGTTTGATGTGTTATTTAGCGATGATATTGTAAATGTGTGCTCTTGTAGGTAAAAAAAAACAGCACGGTCCAAATGGTTATTTAACACATCATTAGACTAAATTAAATAAAATAAAATAGGAAAATCTCAAGACTAGTTATACTAAAGGGATAGTTCACCCTGAAATGAAAATTGCCTAATCATTTTGTCTTGACCATGTGGTTTTAAACCTGTATTAATTTATTTCTTCTGTTAAGCACAAAAGAAGATAATTTGAAGAATGCTGTTTGCTGGCACCCATCAACTTCCATAGTAAAAAAAATAAATAAATACTTTGGAATTCAGTGGGTTTCCTCCGGGTACTCCGGTTTCTACTACAGTCCAAAGACATGCGCTAAGGTGAATTGGATAAACTAAATTGGCCATAGTGTGTGAATGAGTGTGTATGGATGTTTCCCAGTACTTGGTTGCAGCTGGATGGGCATCCATTGCGTAAAACATATACTGCATAAGTTGCCAGTTCATTCCACTGTGGCAACCCCTGATGAATAGAGGGATTAAGCAAAAAGGAAAACATATTAATGAATGAATGAATGAATTCAATGGGTGCCATCAAACAGCATTCAGCAGGAATCAGTGTTCAACAAAAGAATGAAACTCGGATATGCTTTGAACAAGAAGGGTGAGCAAACGGCTACAGTTGTGGTTCATTTTTTGGTCAAACTATCTACCCTAATACTACTCCACTCTGCTGGTGATTAAAGCATAAACAAGTCCTCACTGGAAACAAAGCATCAGTAATTCTTGCAATGTTTTTGAGATTATAGCATGCTAATTTAGTTACTGCTTTGGCATGACTACTGAAACTCATATCCGACTCCGGAATTACACCAAGATTCTTGACATTATGTTTTGTTTTTTTAACCCTAGAGCCCAGGTACGCATTCACCTTGAGAATCTCATCTCTGTTCCCAAATGCAATGACTTCAGTTTTCTCTTTGTCTCAGTTTTTCCAGTTGTTAGCACTGTTGCCTCACAGCAAGAATACCGCACGTTCGGCCCCTCACCGGGCCAGTCGGCTTTCTGTGTGAAGTTTGCATGTTCTCCCCGTGTTCGCGTGGGTTTTCCCCGGGCTCCCCAGTTTCCTCCCACCATCCAAAGACATACATTATAAGTAAATTAACTACTCCAAAATAGCATCCTAAGACAACTATTAACCAGATATCTCTGCACGTTCACAAGCAGGGGAGTTCTCGAGACCTGAGCTCAAACTCTCCTCTCGCCCTTCAAACGGGAGGGAGCCCCGGGCTCGAGGATATTCTGAGCTCAGGGTTCTCTCCTGGGACAGCATGCCAAATACGCTTTATTATCAATCATCAGCTAAGTGTGAACTCTTGAAATATTTATTCAAAATTAATAATATATGTATTTTTGTATTCAATTTATTAATGTAAAATTAAGCCAATATCGGTCAGTAAAAAACTACACCCACATATGAGATTCCTATTAAAAAACAGTTTAAACAACACATAAATAGAATCAAATCAACCCCAAACTCAAATCTTACAGACGACATGCTTAACAATCAACATAACAAGCAACAACTGGAATCAATGACTTATGTTCATAGAAATGCATGTAAACAACTTTCCCCATTCTCATTCAAAACAAGCTTGAGGTTTCCGCTTCAAAAACCCAGTAACAAATCAAGTCAGTGCTGTCAAAGCCAAAGAGCATGTCATTCGGTTAACTTATTAGGGACAAATATGTGTTTGCGGTTTGTGCTGCATTCTGGTAGGCAAACAATTATCTCTATGAGCTTTACTGTCAGCCAAAGAGCGGCATTAGATGGAGCAGCAGCGCACAGGTGTATCACTGACTCACCTGTGCCTCAAATACTTCCCGAGCATCTCCAAGTGGCAGTGATGTGTCCTGATGGGGAATGATAGCCTTATTGAGCCAGTGCATGGTCTCACAGTCATTTGTTTTGAAGAGCCAGGGCTGACAGGCCCAGCTTTTCCCCACCAGCTCCCAGTGAAATTGACTATAAATCACCCTATCACTTTCACCCCTGACAGTTTTTCAGACTTCCAACATTTTACTGAATATTATGAGGACTCGGAGTGTGTTGACAGGGCCGGGCATTTTAAGATGCATTTCTTTGTAAAGGGGGAAATAAACCTGTGCCAATGAAGTTCTGTGGATTAAGTTGCAGTTTAATAATTTCAACAGTATTACCACAAGCTCCACATCTGTGAAACACCAATGTTATAATTAAAAAAATCATCCCAGCAGGCAGACATAAAAACAAGTTTTGTGGATTTGTTTTTGAGGAGGTTTTGAGAATTGCTGTGTTTTGTGTTTGGTTTAGACCAGGGGTCTCTAATTCAAATTGGCGGGGGCCCATTTCATTGACTGACAATTCATAACAGGGTCATTTTAAAATTCAAGTACAAGAAAAAAGCTGACATAATAGATGCATCTTAGGACATCAGACATGACATTTAAATTTCATGCATTACCTGTAACCAGTGATAATGCAAATCAGCATGTTTATCGTGTCACACATCAGCTGCTGAATTTTTTCTGTGGTTGTTGTGTGTAAGGCTGAGCGTTAGACACACAACTCAGTCATTCTTCCACAGAGTATATGCAGTCAAACTCTAGCTTATTGTTTCTTGTTGTACATATTGAGGGGTAGTTTAAAATGCAATGAAAATACTACAAACAATAGGCGTAATAATTATTATTCTGTCCCAAACAGTTGTATTGTCCTAGTAGCGTAAGAACAGCAGAAAGCATTTTGGGTAACTTAAGTGACTTTATTGGCAATTGTTCCTCTCAATTTCATTCTTTTTTTGTAAATATGTACATATTCACATTTACTTTAACAAGTTTAATACAACTAGCAGTTTACTAACATGCATAGTTTTATGCAAATCTTAATAAGCATGTGAGGAAAATCTTTTAAATAAGACCATTTGAATTATGCAAACTCCACACAGAAATGCCAACTGACCCAGCCGGGACTCAAACCAGCGACCTTCTTGCTGTGAGGCGATCGTGCTATCCACTGCGCCACTGTGACTCCTGTATTTTTGTATTAACGTGATGCCCGCAACATTTTTATTTTTTATTCTAATCTAATAGAAAAGAAATAAATATACAAAATAAATAATAAACAAAACAAATAGCTATGCTGTGAGTATATCAGGGCACTGAATCACATTTAGTTCTTGTATGCACACGAGGGTGAGAATGAGAAAAAAGTGCAGACTGCAGTTCACTTAATGGCCACTGGTGACGCTACTAATAAAGATTTCTAAATTTAAAATGTCGACCTTATAAGGAACGCTCCACTTTTTTTGGAAATAGGCTCACTTTATAAGTCACCTAGAGTTACTCAGTTGCGTTTTACCATTTTTAATCCATTCAGCCAATCTCTGGCTCTGGCGGGAGATCATGAAATGCCAGCGAAATTCCTTTATTATTACGCCAGAATGTACAGGCATATAGTTCCTAGACATATTGACCTAGAATTTTTTTGGCCTGTTATTCCATTGGCCTTAGTACACGAAGTAAATACAGAAGAGTCAATATTTACATAGGAAAATTACTCCTTTTTTTTGGAAAAGTTTGACAGAGATGCTAATGGTCTAATCTGATTCAATGATTTATGCTAAGCTAAGCTAAAAGTAAACTGTTTAACTCTGGGTTAAGTTAAATGAGATTATTTTCAATAAAATCTCAATAAAAACATCACTAATTTTTTTGTTTTATACCTAAACCATAGTAATATCTAGCGTCTGCCTCTAAAAAGGACTTAAGCATGAATAGGCATTCTTAAATAGTCAATATGAATGCCCGTAGCTCATAATATTCTACAACGCTTACTAAACTAAATCCTTAGAGGAAAGGCAAGCATGCAATCTGGCCGCTGGGATTGGATAGTAGATTGAGGAGCATCTTTTGGATTGCAAAATGAGGTGCAATAGGCAACTCCCGCCTCTCGCCAGACTGTCTGTGTTTGCTTATAAACTAGTGGACTGGATGGAGGCTGCTGTGCTATTTACTTTGGCCACCTCCTCAAAATCTCTGCTGTCACTTTTGCTCAACACCACTATCCTCAAGTAATGGCTCCCAAATCCCATTCCAAACATGCACATGTGGACTTCGAGATAGAGGAGGGGTTTTGCGGCAGACAATAACCTCAAGAATATTCACATTAAAATATGCGGATAAACAGGAAATGATTGCACATAAAATGGGCCCGCTACCTCATTTGTCAGTCACCGTGGGTAAATCCATTTTTCCCCCACTGCTTATTCTAACCAACAACACCACACTATAATTCAAAAGGCTTTGTTGTGTAATATTTTTAAATGTTTTTACAGTAACTGTTTATAACCATTTTTTAATTCATTCAGCCAATCCCCGAATCTGGAGGAAGATCATGAAATAGCAGCAAAGTGCCCTGATTATTACGCAGAATGAGAGTACTGTTCCTAGACATATTTTTTTTCAGTCAAGATGTCTTAGTACACAATGTATAAACAAAAAAGTCAAGCTTTAAATAGGAACGTTATCTAAACTCTTTCTGGAAAAATTTGAGTGAAATGCTAATGGTCTAATCCGATTCAATGATTTATGCTAAGCTAAGCTAAAAGTGCTCTCACAAGACTTTGAGATATGCTGTATGGATTAAAATATGGTAAAACTGTTTACCTTTATGAGCTTATTTTCAAAAAAAGTGGAGTGTTCCTTTAAAAAAACATCACTAAGTTGGTTTGCTTTAAATTATACCTAAAACAATATCTAGCTTCTGCATCTAAAATATTTATTTTGCTAAAAATAAATCCATAATTAAAGTGCCTTTTTAGTAAAATTCATAATTAAACCCCAAGTATTTCACTGACACACAAGACAGAAAGTTAATTTTGACAGAACATGCTGCTATGGTAACAATAATCTTAACAACACAAAGCACAGTATCTTCCCAAATCAATGGAAAAAAAGTTTCATTATTATTATTATTATTATTATTATTATTATTATTATTATCATCATTCTTTTTTGATTTTGTATTATTACTATTATTATTTTTTCATTGGTTTTATGGAAATAAGCAACTGATATTTACAATTATTTCTTTCATCTTGCTGTTGTAGTGTTTTTTATCCACACAGAATCTTGTCAAAAACATTCTGGAACAGTCATTTGTATAAACAGAAATTCTGTCTAAGGCAGCTCAATTATTTTGGTAACATTTTGTGACAGTTTTTACATCAAGCGCATTCAATGTTGTCTTAAATTCAAAAAGAGTCTTAAAAGCCATTGTGGGAAGATCTTCATGTCTATTCCTGCACTTTGATAGTAACAGCGTGAGCCTTGACTTGTATGTGACCTCAAAAAAAATGAAAGACTGTGAATTGTCTCTTGTATTTATCTTCATTTGTTTCTGTGTGATCTAAATCTAATTGCCTTTGCGAGTCTCAATGGATTGTCTCCTGGTTAAACACATTACCCCCGCATTAATAAATCATGAGCTGCACTGTCGCAAAGAAATAAATTATGCTAAATAATATCCTATAACTTTGCGAACTAATTAAAGTCGTGTTTATGACTTAGAGAGTGATTTCTGCAAGCGATCCGCAAACTCCATTTGCTTGCCTCTTCAAGTTCTCTCTGTTCAAAAGAAGGCCGTGAAGACATCAAGGATAGTGGAGTGACTTTCTTCTCCAGCTGACAAGGAACTGACAAGATCCCTTGTGGGATGTGAAGCAGTGCCAATTCTCCAGTTAAAAAACAAAGAAGGCGTCGAACGGCAATGAAGACTCACGAAGAGGCTCTCCAGAGGTTTGTGGAGGCTCTCAATTTTTCCCACAAAGCTGTAGCTGTGACAGGCTGCCAGCCCCTCTGACGACGAGCTTCAGAAACACACATCAGGACTGCCAATCCTGCCGACCAACAGCGCCGAAACTGCATCGCATCAACCAGGCTTCGCTTTATGGGTGGCACTGGCCACTGAGAAGAATCTGATCACTGTCAATTGTTTGAAAGGGACAGTTCGTCCATAAGTGGCAATCATGTCAGCTTCAAAACAAGACCACAAATGAAGATATTGTGAAGCAAATGATTTGTCTATATTATGAAGAACAAAGCGGGTCAGAATGAATTAGTTCAACCAAGCAGAAAGCGGAGTAATCGAGTCTTCTTATAGGGCAAACTCCAAATTGAAAAGAATTATTCCTTTACCTTACTACTTATGAATTCTTTAAAAGGTTTAGAGTACTACCATCAAATGTTCGCTTTTGTCTTTTTTCCCCTTTTATTTAGGCTTTTGAATTGCATTATGGGACCTTGAACCTTCTTCCAATAACTTTTAACCTCAAAAAAAGTTTACAATTTTGACTTTGTACAGTTTATGTTGTACAGTTTATGCTCACCATTCGCTCCAGTGCACTGACTGACACTGTCTGCTCACAGCTCACAACCATATCTCTGACGCATGATGCAAGATGCATTTGTAGAGTTCGTTTTACTATGTGTTTATTCACTTTTGGATGCTTTTGGAATGGTGTTGGCTATACTGCCCAAAACCATTGAACACCATGGAAGAGCCAGCATAAAAACTGTGTTCCAACTGTGTTCACCTGACAGAAAAAAAAAAGTCTTGAGGGTGAGTAAATGATTTGGTCGTTTTCAATTATGGATGAAACTATTCGACTAAAGACAACATACACTGTAAACGATGTTGGGTTCCACACAATTCCTTCATGTTGTCCCAACACAAATCAATTAAGTTAACGTAATTGTTTTCAAATATTTAAGTGGATTGAACATAAGGTTACAGGGTTCATACACATTTTTACTACTAAAATTCAATGACTTTTCAATGACTTTTCCGGAACTTTCCAGTACATTTTCATAACCTAATGTTGCATGTAATGTCTATGTATGCATGTAAATAATAAGAAAAATGATGCATGTTCAAAGTTATTACAGCATATCATAAAACATGCAATAACCTATTTAGGTTAAATTAATCTTTATATTCATGTAACATTTATTTAGATAATGTTCACACAGCACTAACAATGTGAGCATGTGTTTGACCATGGACAGAAAGGAATTAAAGACAAAAAAATATATTTACAGTATACAGACATTTCACTGTAAAAAATGCAGGGTTCAACATAATTCAATCATGTTGACCCAACACAAATTGATTAAGTTAACTTAATACTTTTAACAAATGTATGTGGATGGAACATAAAAAATTAAGTTGTTCCAATGAAATGTTGAGAATTGAGTTGTTTTCAGCTCATTTTAATTAAGTAGCTTGAACAAGCAAAAAAAATTAAAAATTAATTAAACGTTAAATGTTAAACTAATGACTTTTCCAAAACTTTGTGGGTTTTTCAGTTTTTTTTTAAGTTTTCCAGGCTTGGAAAATGCCATGTCAAAATGTTATGACTTTTCCAGGTTTTTCATGACCGTATAAACCCTGAAGTTAAGTTGTCCCCCCAAAAAAACTCAAGAACTGTGTTGATTTAGCTCAATTTAAATATGTAGCTTGATCAAGCAGCAAAAATCATTGTCTGTGATCAATATAAAGGAATTAAATGTAGACTAGAGATTCATCCTGATAAGGCATCTCCTACAACATACAACTTTTGTTTTTGCATTTCAAACTCATTGATTTCAGATTTATTGTTACTGCATACTTGATAATACATAACCCAATAATATTGAGCTTGTTTTGGGCTTGTTTTTGACGATACAGTTGCTTCTTTGTCTTGCGAGAGTTGGCAGCAGCGCACAAAGTTAAATGCCCATGAAACAGTAGAAAAGTGAGGGAGATTTGAGCGTTCGCTTGGCAACATCTCCACTGGAATCTACTGTGATGGGAGTCTCCCGCGAGGAGCCATATTTGTGAGTGGCTGCGGCACATTCCAAATCAGTCACTGTCAGTAGAGGTTCCATCTGTTTTCCATTCTATTTTATTCTCACACCAGACACTGGCCTTGCGATATGGTCACCGGATTTAATGAACAATACCCCATGAATTATTCCACTGGACTACACTTGGTTTCATTCGATAAATCCTCACTCACATCTCTCTCCCAGTTGATTTTCGCTTTAAAACAAGGCATTTTCCTCCCTTTCTCACTTATAATCCTTATGAAACCATGCAATTTCTTTCTAAACCAAAACTCAGGGTGCAACTGAAGAATATCCAAGCAGAAAGGAGAAACATATTAATCCTGCTCGCCCAAAAATAAAATTGAAGCAGTCAAATTTCAAGGAGTCCAACCTATAATAATCCTCTTTTCTATCCCGATATTGTAAGCCATGGCTTCACTAATATAAAAACCTTGATGTGTGACACATCACAACCTGATGGCGAGAGGCTATAACAGAGAAATGATAGCCGAAGCCAGCGATCCGTCTGACATCTTTGACACCGTAGCTTGCAAAGCATCAACAGATCTAAAGTGAAACGTTCATTCTGTCATCCGAGATGCTTGATAAGATTGCACGTTAATGACATATCAACCAGAGGACCAGATTGACTGCCAGACATTTCTAGGTGATTTTAAGATTAAAGGATCAATCTCCATTACGGATCTGTGCCGGAGGAAAGAAGTGCAGACATTTGCCATAGTGTTTTTTTTTAGCATTGGTGATGCGCATACATCATTTCCATCCTTATACCTCAATAAACTTGCCTCACAAATCTTATGAGCGATGACCAGGGCTTGACATTAACTTTTTTGATCACCAGCCACTGGTCAATGCCTCTTCGTATTTTAACTGGCCACAATTTTGTTGTTGGGAAAATATATTTTATATGCATAAATTTGACTTTGGCATGCTAAAATGACTTAAATTAGATTTTGTGTTATGTCCACATGCCTCCTCATTCATTCATTCATTCATTCATTCATTTTCTTTTCGGCTTAATCCCTTTATTAATCTGGGGTCGCCACAGCGGAATGAACCGCCAACTTATCCAGCACATGTTTCAAGCAGCAGAAGCCCTTCCATACACTATGGAATATTTAGCCTACCCAATTCACTTATACCACGTCTTTGGACTTGTGGGGGAAACCGGAGTACCCGGAAGAAACCCATGCAACCACGGGGAGAACATGCAAACTTCACACAGAAATGCCAACTGACCCAGCCGGGGCTCGAACCAGCGACCTTCTTGCTGTGAGGCGAACGTGCTACCCACTACGCCACAAGATTAATTAAATATCATGTTTAACAACAATAGTGAGACGTGATCCAGGGGTATACACTTGATAAACTGTCCGACGTGCACTGCTCTCTGGAGCTCAGACGAGTGCGTGAAAGTGTGTGTGGCTGTGTCTGTGTGTGTGGTCACGTGATGTGCATTTTCAGCGGACGGAGGGCTGTTCAGAAGTGCTAGATGAAACGCCAGTGTGAATATGGATCGTTTTGGTTCTAAAATGCCAATTTAAAACTAAGACGTATTAGTGTAGACAAGGCCAAAGTGTGTATTTTTTGCGAGCGTGTTTGTGACGGGGGCAGGGCGGAGGATCGGGAATGCCCTGTTTTTTTAGATGAAATATGACAGATTGAGCTACCGGTAGCACATTCTGATGAGGTAGCATAGATCGTCAGAACACCGGCTCAGCATCGTGATGTCTATTGTGATAGCATCGTCTATTGACCCAACCCGATTGTATGCAGCTATATTTAGCTTGTTTTGACACATTTTTAAAGAGCCCCTATTATGGGTTTTTGAAAATGAGCTTGTATGCAGTGTGTCACACAGCTCTAAGTGAAGTGAAATGTCCAGCTTAGGCTTAAATCTGAAAGTGCACAGTGTTTAAAACTATTAATTCATCTATAAAAGAATCGACTCATAGTTCCTCAAACGAGTCGCCGTGCTAACGAGTCTTTAGCCGTTTCGGCATGACGTGAACACGAAACATAAAGCCCCGCCCATTTATGCGCGCGCAGATTCGAAATCCCCAACCCCACTCACAAACAACAGCGGTGCGAAAAAGTTGCCAGATCGGGCGGTTTTCAACTTGATTCTGCAGGTAAAACCTTTTGGACAGGGTTTGGGCTGAAATCAGTCAGCAACATCTGGCAACACAGTGAAGAGCACTGTGCTTAGCTGGATAATGGAAGTGTGCAGAGAACCCAGAGATGAGACTTTGAAGAGTTAGTAGTTTCTGCAGAAATACCACAGCATTAAATCCAGCCATGAACTGTTCCCCCTCCGAGGAGTGCTTACAACGGAGAATTAGGAGCACCGGGACATTTCCTGGCCTGCTATCCAGCAAGTGTGAGTAAGTGCGATTAAAACAGTTGCCTCATTGTTTTCTCTAGCTTGTAAATGATGCATTTAACTGTGTTTTGTAACTTGTAACCGCTTGTAGTGTCTCTGGTTAACTTGTATTCTCATATCGCGTCTAAAAGCACGTTGTAAACGCGACGCGTGCCGCTGTGTTTACGGATTAAAATGCGTTTGAGCGTGTTCCTCTGCTGTTTGTCGTTGCTATGGCTACCATGAGCTCTGCTACACACGTGCGGCGGTGCTGTTTATAATGGTTCAGCTTTTGCCGCTGTGTGCATTAATACTGAATGTATGTCGCTGTTTTTACTTCTGGTTAAGAATTAGAGTGATATGCTGGGAGACCGGGGGGTTAGTTTTCGGGGTGAGGTGTCTGAAATACGGGCGACTCCCGTTAAAAGCGAGTGTTAGCAGATTAGCTCACGCACACACTATGACTTCAATGTTGATAAGCCGTGGTGGGCATTATCTCACGCTGAGCGCTGTCGACCAATCGCAAAAGACTGGTTCATCGGACCAATCAGCGCAGTTTAGCATCGCGCGAAGGAGGGGTTTTGGAACAAATGAATCCCTGAACGATTCATATAGGAGTCGCTGGGATAATGAGGTAAAAATAAATGCATATTATAAGACAATGAAAGTGTTTTTTGACTATGCAATCAGATCAGCCTGCTGTTGGAGACCCCCAAAACTAAAATATGACCCATTTCAATGTATAATATGGGCTCTTTAAAAAAATTGTGGCAAGGAAATAATTAGTTTGGTGTGGCCAAAGAAAAAATGGCAAATCCTTAGTATTGAGCCCTAAAAAGTGATGTGAAATAATAAAACAAGAGGTTAAGGAGACATGTGGACATAACACATAATTTAAATCAAGTCATTTTAGCATGCTAACGTCAAATTTATGCATATAAAATATATTTTTCCAACAACAAAATTGTGACTAGTGAAAATGGCGAGTGGCTAGTAACATTGGTAAACTACTGGCCACAGTGATTGGTGATCAAAAAAGTTAATGTCAAGCCTTGGCCACGCCCATTACCTCAAAATCACGTGATAAATTAACTGTAAACAAACAATAAACAAACAGGACAAACATTTTCAGATTCCAATTAAATATTAGAAGAGTAAACGATTTTTGTTTTCTTAATGACATGCAAAGATGAATTATTCACCACTAAACTAGCAACGTGAGCTAACAAAATCATATGGTTACTTTGGATTTCTTGGGAACTTTAATGTCAAGCCCTGCCGATGACTTAATATAAACAACATGAAAGCGTCGTATAGCACACATATCCTTTGAAGGCCTGCAATTATGGACTGTCGCCACATGAGGAGTGAAGTGCCTATTTAAAAAGCTTGCAGTGAGCATTACATAGAAGTCGAAATAAAAGTAGGGGTCTCATCAGCTGAGCTGGAGATGTGGGAGCTTTCAGGATAAAAATGTAAAGCGTCTAAAGTGCTTCGTGAAACTGGTAATCAGTTTTCATGGCTGGTTTGCCATTTAATTGGGTACAGTATTTGACATTTTAATTGCATATTTGCTCGCTATTTCTACACACAAGCAGGTCTATTTAATAAACTGTTAGCTGAAAGGAAAGAGGCAAAGCTGGGAAAATAAGAGGGGAAAGAAAATAAAGATGTATATGCAGTTGCTAAGGTGTTCTGAGTGTCGCTATGGGATTCTGAGTAGTTGCTAAGATGCTATACTGGGTTGCTCTGAATGGTTGTTAATCTGTTATGCATTTGTTGTGCTGTTAGAGTCAATGTGTTACCATGCGGTTGCTAAGGTGATGTTATTAGTGTTGATACGCAGTTGCTTGGGTGTTATGAGTGAGAGTCAATGTGTTACTATGCTGTTGTTGGGGTGGTCTGTGTGGTTGTGTCACAGTGTCACAGTGTCCCTATGAGGTTGCTAGGGTGATCAGATTTGTTTTTGTTTGTGTTTATATGCGGTTGCTAGGGTATTATGAGTGGGAGTTAATGTGTTACCATGTTGTTGCTGGGGTGTTCTGTGTAGTTGTGTCACAGTGTCGCTATGTGGTTGCTAGGGTGAACAGATTTGTTTTTGCTTGTGTTGATATGTGGTTGCTAGGGTGTTGTGAGTGAGAGTCTATGTGTCACCATGCCGTTGCTGAGATGTTTTGAGTGGTTGTGTCACAGTGTTATTATGCAGTTGCTAGGGTGAGCATATTTGCTTTATTTGTGTTGCTCTGCAGTTGCTGGGGTGTTATGAGTGAGAGTTAATGTGTTACCATGCTGTTGCTGGGGTGTTCTGAGTGGTTGTGTCAGTGTTGTTATGCAGTTG
>CAIGQQ010026964.1:5312928-5334255 GCA_903798035.1 Danio albolineatus | reverse complement strand
GGAGTGTTATGAGTGAGAGTCAATGTGTTACCATGCTGTTGCTGGGGTATTCTGAGCAGTTTTTAATGTGTTACTATGTGGTTGCTGGGGTGTTCTGAGTGGTGCCATTGTATTACCATCCAACTTACTCGGTTGTCCCAAGTGGTTGTCAATGTGTTGCTATGGAGTTGCTGGGTTGCTGAGGGATATGAGTGAATGTGTAACAGTGTTGTTACTATATGTGGTTTCTATGGTTATGAGTGAGAGTCATCGTGCTGTTGCTGGGGTGTTTTAAGTGTTGATGTCTGTGTTGTTATACGGTTGCTAGGGTGATCTGAGTAGTTTTATGTGTGTTCCAATGCTGGGATGTTATAAGTAAGAGTGAATGTGTTATCATGCCATGCTGGGGTGTTCCGACTGGTTGTGTCACAGTGTTGCTATGCAGTTGCTGAGGTGTTCTGAGGGTTTATTCCTGTATTGTTATATGGTTACTGGTGTGACTCCTGAGTTGTTGTTAATTGGTTTTGAATATGCTGCTATACAGTACTGTTGCTGGGGTGTTCTGAGCAGTTGTTAACGTGTTGCTATATGGTGGCTGGGGTAAAGTGGTGTCAATGTATTACCATGTTGGGTTGTCCCGAGTGGTTTTCAGTGTGTTGCTATGCAGTTGCTGGGTTGCTGTTAAGAGATGGTCTTTTCTTTGCTACTTATGTAGTTCTTGAAGTTTTTTGAGTGGTAATTGTCAGTCATTGTCACAGTATTGCCTTGAGTTACTAGAAGGTTATGAGTGGCTGTTAATGCATTGTTCTGTGGTTGCTGTGGTGTTCTGAATGGTTTTCCCAGTGTATTCATAGAGCTTCTGGGGCATTCGGAGTGGTTGTTAACGCATTAGTATGTAGTTACTGAGGTATTTTAAATGGCTATCACTGTGTTGTTATGGGGTTTCTGGGATGTTCTCAGTACTTTTTACCTCTTTGTTGTGCAGTTGCTAAGTTGTTCTAAGTGACGGTTATTATGCTGCTATGCAGGTTCTAAAGTGTTGTGAGTGGTTGTAATGCATTGCTATGTAGTTTCTGGGGTGTTCGCAGTGGTTGCTGTGTTGCTATCTCACTTTCAAAAAAGCTGGGCACAGTAAAACGTGATGGATGTGAATCCAGTGCTCTTAAGATGTATTCTTTTTTTAAGTTAATGCACTGTTTTAAAAACACAACAATCAGGGAAGTACAGGCACAAAAAGGATGTCCACTTTATAATTAGTGAGATGTTCACTGTAAGCATTGAAGAGCCACTGCTTAATATCAAATATCAAATCAATTACAGATGTCACTACTTCAAAACGGTCAGTCTGCCGCCACTCATAACACCGACACGAAGGTACCTATGTGCACCAGCAGCTTTTGGCTGCTGGGTGGCACTTTAACCATAGACTTTCAGTTTTGCCTTTTCACAATAGGACGTTACTGTATGTGTACAGTTTCTTAAGTGATGTGATGTGTTCAATTAAAATTATATTTTGTTCATTTGTTTTAGTTTTCCTAGTAATAAACATGCTTTTACACTATACTGCATGTTTTAGAAAAGATGTGTTATGATACGTTATGTTGTAAGCTAGAAATGAAAGAAAAAACTATATATAATCTAGTCAGTCTCAATATTAAATGAATCTCCCATCGAAAGTCTAGTCAAACAGACTCTAAACTCCTAAAACTCTCCATCCAGCCACCGCTTACAGTACTAAACAAGATGTAACACACAGCTGTGGCACAAACACTGTCAAAAATATCAACAAACCCCTTCCCTGACCTTACTACTAATGCAAGTTGATGATCTACAACATATTTATTAAGAAGTCACAGTCAAATGAATGAATAACACCAAGTAAATGCTTAGCCGCGCACAGGAAACATTGGTAGAGGCATTATGCACTGCGAAAAGAAGAGCGAAATCAGATGTTACCTTTGAAAGGTCACCCACTTCCAAATAGAAACAGATGATGAAGACGTTCCAGGCGACCCACAGCACCAACCAGACTGCATACTGCGAAAAAGACAGGAAGAGGGTGTTTGAAAGACTTGTTTCGACCCCAGACCACCAATAACCAAATTTGCATTTCCATATGCATGATTAACTGGCCTGCAAAAGCGTAAGTGGGAGATTGTCTTTGTAATTAATTTTCTGATGTGTGTTCCTTAAAACATTCTGCCTCCACAAATGTGGAATCTGCCAAAGAAGCAATAGAGGCAGACGATGCATTTCGCAGAGGAAGCAGAAACCCTGCGTGGGAGTTTGTGAGGGTGGCTCGCTTCCCGGTTCATGAGCTAATGCTTATCGAAATAGCGGGATGTGATTATAAAACAATGAAACAGATTCCCCAGGAAAACTGTAACTGGCGCAAGGGGGTGTCTCGGAAAATTAAGCAAATTTTGGCTAAACAAACACAGGTCTCATCCTGTTTCACATCACTTGGGAATTCAGCAAACTGCCATTATGCTAAACGAATTTGTTGAAAAGAAGGATGGATGCAGAGCGGGTTGCTGAATTCACTCATGAGCATTAGCAGCTCGTAGCATGTTTGCACTGATTAAAATGTAAGAACTCTGAGGTCTGTTAGGCAGGCAGTGATCTTTAGATAAAATAACACTTATCTGATCCAATTCAAAGTGAGACAGGTGAGTGCAAATGAAATACTGAGTACGGGGAAATGCAAAATCAATTTGAATTACCTGATGGGACTTGAGCGGAAAAACACGGCCTTTAGCACTTGAAAATGAGCAGTTAGCGACATGCATTTTGAGTAGCTTCCCAAAAGTGGCTCTAATAGACAGATCAATATGGACTTGGCTTTGATAAAAATGAACATGTGCAAAGACACCGCAACCTCTCTGTAGAAATGTACTAGCTCTCTGGGTTGTGAACCTTTACAATTAACATAACAACCAAATGAAAATGCCTTTTTTGGGCCAGATTTACCAACAGTTTGCACCAGTGTGAACCCTCTTTTGCTCTTTCAGTTGCAAATGATAGTAGATTATTTTAAAAGAATCATGCAACAAGATTTTTTAAGGCATGTCTTAGTCAATTTACTGATATTTGCACCATCAATAATGCATATATTATCTACTCTAAAAAAAATAGAGTAATCTAGGCTAAATATATAAGAAAAAGTCTTAAATCAATAAGCATTAGACACTAGAAAATGGACATGCAAAAAAAAAAAAGATTTAAAATAAATTACCCATTTCCAGGGCTGTTTATATTAAAGTTGATACTTACTGTAGCCACACCATGTTGGTGTATTGTAACATCAAATTTTTACAAGATGGGTTAGCCCAACACTCAACCCCCAACCTGGAGAACATACACACATACACTACGGACAATTTAGCTTACCCAATTCACCAAGTGCATGTCTCTGGACTCGTGGGGGAAACCAGAGCACCCAGTGAAAACCTACGCCAACACGGGGAGAACATGCAAACTCCACACAGAAACGGCAACTGACCCAGCCGAGACTTGAACCAGGGACCTTCTCACTGTGAGGCAACAGCGCTACCCACTGCGCCACTTCACCACCCTTTTAAGAAATGATATGCCAAAATTAACTGAGTTTTACCTTAAAACAAGCTAAATAACCTGCCAATAGGATAAGCAAAATAATCTTGTTTTTTTTCTTTTTGACATACGATTATTTTGCTAACCTCATTGACAGATTATTTAGCTTGTTTTGATTTTGAAAAAATAATTTTGGCATATTATTTCTTAAAACAAGATATGCAATAATATGTATTTTTAATTTTTTTTTATTTATTTATTTATTTATTTTTGCAATATTCAATTATTTTGAATATTATTGGCTTTGCTGGTTTATGGTTTAATTTTCGATGCTTTAAGTGCGTCATTGGGTTGTATATGAAAAAGTATTCCTTCGTTTGTAGATTTTTCACTCAACACTCCATAACACTCTTTATATAAATATGCTCCATGGCAAAAGCAGCTTACTGCATTTCAGCTACGTTGTCTTTTTAATTTAAAGAGAATATTTAAAAACAGTCATTTCTATGAGTAAGATTATTAGCTAAAGGGTAAATCACAGCTTGGATTCTACCCAATCAATACAGATGTACTCAAAACAAGGGAGAAAGTAATACAGAGTGTGTGAGTGCTTCCCAGCAAAACGATCATTAAAACAACTTTGAAAAGCAAAAGAAAAGCTAAATGATTTACGAATGAAAAATATTACCACTTTACACTTTGATAGTTAAAAACATTTAAGTCCAAACAGTCTTAGGCATCACTTTTAAGTTTTACATTAGAAAGATTTGCTGTACGCTGCTAAGTCAATATGATCTGGACAATCATCTGGGCATCAAACAAATCTGGGCATCACTGCAGCATTCCATGGTGACTGACCTGGTAGAAAGGGCTTACCCTATTGGATGGTGTCAGTGTAGCTTGTCTTTATTTTAAGATATGCAGTTATATGCGCAAACAACAGTGAGCGCCTCAGGCCAAGGGTAAAGATCAACACATTATGCTTCTCTTCTAACTACAGCACGGTGGATGTTTCTCCTGCCTTCAACACTGTGCAGTATAAGAAGAAGCCTTCTCCACACGTTAAAGCAGAAGGGGGTCTAAATGGAGCGATTGACTTCAATTAATTCTCATAATCCTGCTTGATATCTCTAACACGCATCGGTGGTTGATCCGTAGGGAGGAGGTTAAGAACGTGCTTTCAACAAGGGCTGTTTTGGGCCTAACCTTTCCCTCACAAAGTTGTGCGAGTAAGCGGAGCGCACCAGACCGTTGAGACTCAGAGACGGAAGGAATTTTGCCATCTTGAAATCTGACATGTTGTCAGGACATTAGATACAGAAGATGTGGGCATGTAGTGGAACCTCATTTGGCCCTTTGCCAGCCACTGGAACGTGCCAAGTTGAATTAGAATAAAAATTTATCTGGCCTGACAGCATCCCCAGAACGGATATAAGCAAGAGTAATGTTCAAATGTGAGCAATTTATCTCTGTAGGAGGCTCCCTCTCCATCTCTGTGGCTGGTCACTGCTCTAAGACTGAAAAATCGAGCATTGTTTATTCCAAAGGGAGACACATAACACTAAAAAGGCAATCTGCTTCATCTCGACTTGGGTCTGAGCAACATTTGAGGCAATGACCCGATCTGTCAGTACATTGATATTTCTCTGTTATGCTAGCCAGGGTGTTGAATGTCCATTGTACCCGACTGGAGAGAAAAGCTGTCACAACAAGAGGTCTGATCTCATGCTGAATATGGTGAATAGCAACTGTTTCTTCCAAAACACCATAACGTGCTCGATGGACTGGACACAAATATAGATCATGCATAAAACTGTTACTTGATTTCTGAACGCAGAACCTGATGCACTTTTCTCCCATAGTTCAAGCATATATCAGTAACACAATCAATAGGAACAGCAAAAACATTTGTTTCTTTAGCAATGTTGCTCAATTATAGACTGCACATAAACATAATGACCAATGATGTAACAGTTTTTTATATTACATTTAGAGCTCCAGTTCTCTAAGCTAAGACTGATCAGTCTGGTTTTACAAAGGTTGTGGACATTTTTAGCTGGTCCTGCTGCGAGATCATAATAGTTCGACCAGCCTCAGGGACTAACAAGACCAGCTAAACTAAGCTGGGTCTGGCTGGGAGGTCATCTTAGGGTGTACTCACACTTGGCAGGGTTGCCTTAAACCTTGCCCCCTCCCATCTCCCCCGACGGCCCGCACTCACACTCTATTTTACCTTTCGAGTCCAAGCACGCTTACATCATCGATGATGCGACTGTTCAATTAGAAAGACAAGTGCTCTTGCTCAGTGGCAATGGAGATTGTATATCATTAACAGTATGTAGTTTTGTATTATTTTGAGCAGTTTGGGATGCAGAAACACAGAGTCAAATATTTTGCTGAACAGATCCACTGCTTTTGACACTTTTTCAATTTTCATAAAAGTCATCGTGTTGTAAGTATAGGTGGTTTGTTGACAGCTGGTGTGCAGTGAGGTGTTTGAAGCAACCAATCAAAATAACACTTTATACATTTTGGTAATAATGGCAGACTAATCACCTCAGACAAATGCAGAACACAAAACATTGTGCGCTTTTTAATTTTCTTAATAAATAAAACTTGTATTAGAGTTACAGCAAGGTTATGCCAGTGGTGGAAGTGCATTGAAATTAGTAAAGGGATTGGTGCACCTTGCATTTTCCACTTGGTTTTAGATGGAATATGTGAACAGATCCTAAGATGCTCAAGTCTGAAGAATTATTTTAGACTTTTTTTTTTCAATAAATTTTCATGTTTTAGAAATAAAGTTAACCCAATCAAAAAAATTAAATAAAAATAAAATAAAAATCTAAATTGTAACAATTTGGACATAAAGATCAATCATGCTTAAAGCCGCAAACTAAAAACTAGCCTAAACATGTTTGCTTTGTTTGTAACAAATTCTTTTTGGAACAAAGTAACAAGCCGAGTTTGTCCATAAGATTCTGTGCAACAACATTCACATCCATTAAGTACATATTTGTCGTGGAATTTCAAACCGGCGAGATTCCACTGTGGGTGAATCAAGCTAGGACTGAAACCGAACTGTCAAAATGTCTCACTGCTCATTGCGGTTGCAAAATGTTAGGCCAAAAAGTCAGATTACCATGGAAAAGATTTGCTGCTTTGTTATGTTGCCTGGCTAGGACTCAGAGTAAGACAGTTTTATGACACCAGTGGTATTAATATAACAAAATGACAGCATAACCTGCAGAGGGAAACAGAAAATATACCACAAACGGAATATGAAAGCGTTCGGAAACTCACCCCGGTCACATATCGAGGTCTGAACTGTACCGTCCCAAAAAGGCCTAGAATCACTGTGATGATGTGGATGAAGTTTGTAAGGATCGGAGCCCACTGGTATCCGAGGAAATCGAATATCTGTCGCTCCAAGATGCTGATCTAGAAGTGAAACAGGGAGAAAAAAAGTAACAGAACATTAACCCGTGAGAATAGACATGCTTTATATTACTTTCACGCATTTGCCAGAAGCTTTTATCCAAAGTGACTTCCATTACATTCAAGGTACGCATTTGCTTTGCTTAGGAATCAAACGTGTGACCTTGCTGTTGCTTGCACCGTGCTCTACTATTTGAGCTACAGCCTAAAGATGCATGAAGATTTCCATTTTAAAGCAGCTTCAGGGGTCGCTTTATGACAGCACTCTGCTGTCAGCTGGAAGGCAGGGTGAGACGATGGGCCGCAGGGCTACATGTGAAAGCACAAGCGTCTACAGTCTACATGCAGCCAGAGGAAAACCCCTGTCACACAGGCGATTAATTAGTACCGAGACGTGCCGCTCTCAGAGTCAAACCCCCACCAATCCACAAAAACCAGAAATGACTAGGAAATTAAAGCTGGCAAGTCCAGCCTCGCAGCTCTGCGTGCTCCAATCTCAGCCACTGATTGGACATGACACTGATGTCAATACCACAAGCTATGGCACTTCCAAAAGCAGACCAGCACTGGGTCACGGTTTTATCCCCAGTGGACCGACAAGCAGCCAGCCTCATAAAGCTAATGCTAATAGCACCCGCATCTCCAGCTGCATTCACCGGCAGGCATTTTACAACCTCAGATGTTCAAGGCCTTTTCTGGAAGGAAAACCAAACAAACAACAAAAAAATCATGCCACTGAATCATGTGCTTTGCTACGGGATGTAATGGAGGACATTAAAGAGCCAAATGTCAGGATGAAGGTTGAAAACGCAGCTGCTGAAAACATGAACGCCATTGTGACCTCAATAGATTCATTTAACAAACATCTACTCAAGTGAACATCAATAGAGGCTTCAGAGAGTTCAATAGCAGCATGAATATCAAATGACTTCGAGTTGCAGTGAGATGCTATATAAGAGTGTTTGCTATTGAACATTTTTCGCAGCAGCAGCGGGGAGACCCTGCTTAACTCTGTAGTCCACTTAGTGGATAAAATCAATCAAATATGTTCCCACACGTTGGTGGGAAAAATAATAGATTTATTTTACAAAGATGATTTATTAAGATTTTAATTAAAATAACTGGATAAATAAAAAATAGATAAATAAGTAAAAAAAAAAACTAATCATAAAATATAGATTTAGCTTAAACAAGTGGAAAACTTTCAGTAAAAAAAATCTGCATAATAATTTCATTCTAGCTTAATATTCATTATTAAAATAAATATACTTTTATGTAATACTACCACAACAACTACTACGACTACACTGCTACTACTGTACTACAGCTACTGGTACTACTACTACTACTACTACTACTACTACTGTTACTACTACTACTACTACTAATAATAATAATAATAATAATAATAATAGTTAGTAGTAGCACAGTCAACATTGAAATTTATAATTGTAATACAATCAATTTACAATTAATATTCATTTATTATTAAAAAAAAAGTAACCAGCAAAACATTTAATAACTATATTTATAGAAAAAAAAACAGAATTAAAATCTTGAATATACTAAAATTAGGGCTGGGCGGTAAAATCGGTATCGATATTTTTTTGACTGAACTCCATTGTCAATATCGATTGTTATGAAGTGCTTAAGTTTTATTAAAATGTGTCTGCTGAGCGCTCGTATGGGAGCGCACGTGACTTGCATTTTCCAGGCGAACTTAGTTGAAAAACATCTGAACTTTTCAGAATGCGGCGAGCGCACTGTGATTCATGTAGAACTAACCAATCTGCTTCACGCATTGTATGGAATATACACATTTCAGTAAACACAGTGCATCCAAACACTGCAGTGCTTTTTACTTTTCTCCATAAACTTGTCATCCTCTGAGAAAACACTTGATGGTCGCTTAGTTACACGAGACGCCAAGGGAGCGCGAGTGCAAAGCCCATTGGAATTGTGAAGAAAACCCCGTGCTCGAGCTTGCCACTTAAGTAAACACATGTGAAAATGAGTAAAGCAGTAAAAGCAAGTAAAGCAGAGGTGAGGAGATTGTAAATAAAAAGGATGTAAGGATGTCGCCAGAGAGAGCTTTTTAGTTTCTTTTCTTGTGCATCCCAGCCACTAGCACCTCATCTGAAAGATTTCTTAGCATAGCAGGTAATATAGTCAATCAACTCCACAATTCTTAATGTTCAGTATGTATTTAAATAATGATTCCTTTACCTGAAAGCTCAGATTTTATTTTCATAATTTGTTTTGCTCACAGAGTTTGAGGTTTACTGTATCATTATTATTCACACCTTACAGATGTTGATCTACCTTGACCATTGCACACACTTTGTAACACTATATTTATCAAGTTTAGGAGTCTCTTTAACACTTATGTTTATTTTATAATAAAGAAAGCAGATAAAAAAAATTTAAAAAAACATTTTGGTTTTTGATTATTAAAACTATTTGCCTTAGTAGTGTTGTTAAATTAAATAAAGTGGTTAAAAAAATCAGGATATTTCTAAATGTATTGGTAAAAAATATTAAATAATTAACGATATTAAATGAAACATGATATTGTGATATTTTTATTAACTAAAATCACAAAGCAATTTACTCTTAGTTGCAAATAAAGGGATTATATATTTTATTAAACATGCTCATCAATTCACAATCTTATGAAAAACAATTATCCCTGTGATATAAAGTTGAAGTCAGAATTATTAGCCCCCCTCACATTTCTAAACATAATAGTTTTAATAACTCATTTCTAACAACTCATTTATTTTATCTTTGCCATGATGACAGTAAATAATATTTTACTAGATATTTTTCAAGACACTTTTATACAGCTTAAAAAGTGTCATTTGAAGGCTTAACTAGGTTAATTAGGTTAACTAGGCAAGTTAGGGTAATTAGGCAATTAATTGTGTGAAAATGTTTTTTTCTGTACACAATCAAAAAAATTGCTTAAAGGGGCTAATAATTTTGACCTTAAAATGTTTCGTTTTTTTATTATTAAAAACTGCTTTTACACTAGCCTAAATAAAACAAATAAGACTTTTTCTAGAAGTAAAAATATTATCAGACATACTGTGAAAAATTCCTTGCTCTGTTAAACATAATTTGGAAAATATTTTTAAAAGAAAAATAAATTCAAAGCGGGCCAAATAATTCTGACTTCAACTGTATATTAATAAAATCCTACAGTTTAGCAACGAAATCTAAAGTGAATTCAGCAACTGCTCTGGCAGATTTAGTGATTAATTTAAAGAAGGAATATCTGATTGCTTTAAAATATCATTTGCCATAGAGCTGTACACTGAATGACTCTACAGGAAACCTTTCCTAACTGAACTCTTCATAACTGAGCAATACTTCATCCTATAAGTCTATCAACAGCACACAAAGCTCAGGAGTCTATTAATCTGTGCATCTTGTCCAGATCAGCCCAGCGATGCCCACATTGTGACCCCTGATCTCCCAGAGGGACGTGTCTTCCTTTGTCTGGGCGTTTCCTTTGAGCTTCTGCTAGCATGCATCTGGTGTTTTGCGCCTGCCCTAAACACTTAAGTCTTCCATCATAATGAAAGGTATTATGCTGACAACACCAAGCAACACCAGCGCACTTCACTCGAGTCTCTTGATTAAGGACCGTCACAGCTCTGGGGCGCAGTTGAGATTAGCTTTGTGTCAGAACGAAAACAGTTCCCTTTCCAAGTGCCAACCACTCTTTTGTACCACAATAATATTTCGCCTTCCCATTCAGTTTTCGGTGACAGCTAATAATTCTACTGGATTTGCTGTGTTTTTATGAATCGTGACATGTGATTTCCCCCTGCACTTGCTCTTGTTTATTTTCGCTCTTCTCCATATTTCTTCTCTAAAAAAAGAAGGATGAAAAGACGAAAGCGATGCCATCTGTTTTCTTAAAGGAATAGTTCACAAATGAAAAATTCAGTCATTGTTTACTCGCCCTCATCTCATTCCAAACACACTTTCTGTAAAACAAAAAGATGTTTGTGAGGAATTACACTGGTTGCTCTTTTCCATCCAATTACTGAAACTAAGGCTTTCAATCTTCTTATAAGCACACAAAGGCGGCATAAAACTCACTTCAGTACGATTCATGCATTATTTCAAGTCTTCAGAAGTAACTCACTGTGAAATCTCTCTTTGGATTCTACTTTGATGAGAGAAGTAAGAGTAAGGTTCACTAGAGAAGCATTTGTCAACAAATAATTTCTGTGTCAAATCTTTCCAAGAAATAGACCAATACAGTCAGCAAATGATTTGATTTATGAATTAATTAATCATACTAAACATGTTAGTATGTCCTAGCAAATGGTTTGAATGAGTCGATCTTGAATCAAACTAAACAAATTTTTAAGCTTAACTCACCTACTTTATAAAGTAACAGAAATGATCTGAATGAGTAGATCATGAATCAAACTAAATAAGTTTTTAAGTTCAACGCACAGACTCCATCCAGTCACAGCAAATGGTTTGAATGAGTCGATCATGAATTAAACTAAACAAAATTAAGTTCACTCACCAATTCTGTTACATAACAGAAACGATCTGAAGGAGTCGATCATGAATCAGACTAAACATGTTCTTAAGTTTAACTCACTGACTCCATCCAGTCACAGCGAATGGTTTTGAAAGTGTTGATTATGAATCAAACGAAACTGATTTTCATGTTCAACTCACCAGTCTCAATGAGTCAATCATGAATCAGACTAAACAGGTTCTTCTGTCCAACTCACTGACTCGTTCCAGTCACAGCAAATTATCAGATTGAATCGGTCATGAATCAGACTAAACATGCTCTTAAATTCAACTCTCAGACCCCATCCAGTCCCAGCAAATGATTTGAATGAGTCAATCATGAATCAAACTAAACAAATGTTTAAGTTCAACTCACCAATTCTATTCATTAACAGAAACGATCTGAATGAGTTGATCATGAATCAGACTAAACATGTTTTTAAGTTTAACTCACTGACTCCATCCAGTCACAGTGAATGGTTTGAAAGAGTTGATCATCAATCAAACTAAACTGATTTTCACGTTCAACTCACCTATTTTTTTAAGTAACAGAAATTATCTTAATGAGTCGATCATGAATAAGACTAAACAGGCTCTTCTGTCCAACTCACTGACTCGTACCAGTCACAGCAAATTATCAGATTGAATCGGTCATGAATCAGACTAAATGTTCTTAAATTCAACTCGCAGACTCCATCCAGTCCCAGCAAATGTTTTGAATGAGTCAATCATGAATCAAATTACACAAACTTTAAAATTAAACTCCATTAAATCTATTAAGTAACAAAAATGATTTGAAAGAGTCGATCATGAATTAGACTAAACATGTTCTTAAGTTAAACTCACTGACTCCATCCAGTCACAGAAAATGGTTTGAATGAGTCAATCATGAATCAAACTAAACAAATGTTTAAGTTAAACTCACCAATTCTATTAAGTAACAGAAATGATCTGAAGGAGTCGATCATGAATCAGACTAAACAGTTTCTTAAGTTCAACTCATCGTCTACTTCCAGACACAGCAAATAATCTCACTGAATCGATCATGAATCAGACTAAATAGGTCCTTCAGTTCAACTCAATGATTTAAAGCTGCTTTGGTAAAAATGTGCAAAAGAAATAAAGATGAATTGAATTTGATTGAACTGAATTGACAGTATCAATGATTCATTCATGAACTGGACTAAACGGGATCTTTTGTTCACTTCACTGACTCTGCTCTAATCACTATGGAGAACAGCCTAAAAAAGCTTAGACTATAACAAAATAAAGTGCATTGTAATATTTCAAACATTGTTTCATATTTTCTTATTCTTTTTTTTTATGTGGCTTTGTAGCATCTGCCTCTATTTAGTGAAAGAACAGCAGCACAATTCTTACAGTAAAATTCATCTTTTGTCCCCATGGGATAGATTAGACCCAATTAGAATGAATATAAAATGGCAGACAATAAAATAATTCCTGCTGGAGAACTCATTCAATGGGTTATTTTCCACTGTCTGCCTAAAAAACATAAACATGGCAGAGAGGATGATACTTCATTATCAGTTTGTAATACAGTACCTTCATTATCAAACTCTTTAGATGAGCGGCTACATAAAAAAAAAAAAAAAAGATTGATTGACCAAACTCGGCAGTTTTATTTCTTTTGCAAAGCCTTGTGGAAAAACTACAACCACCCATGGAATCAACTAATAACCCACAGTGCCACGGTGCTGAAGAGAGCCCATATGCCAGCACAAAATACAATCTGCCCTGCCTGCGAAGAGGTTGCAAAATGCAAATATGGCTAATTATGCTATATTATGTTGTTGGGTGAAGGATGGTGTGTTGACAATGCCTTTAAAACACATCCTAATGGCACTCAATTCACAGCTCTCTTCTGTTGGGCTTTTGTGAACACCTGCGCTTATTGACAGAATTCCCAAAAGAGTCCTAGGATTAACATGCATGTCCGATGGGGGGGGAAAAAAGCTTAAGAGGGTTTATGGAGAAGCCTCGGGGCTCTTGTTTTTGGTAGGTGCCAGGATCATCATTAATGTGGCTCCTTGGCCTCCCCTTTTTTATATAAACAGTAACATAAACAGCACTGCGAGGCAGCTGTGCTCAGAATGACATATTTATCAAGTCATTTTGTATAGCAGAGTAATTAAATCCATAAATGTGAGAGGAAAATGCATGAATGTTCTGAAGATTTGAAAGCAGACGGGTCTTAAAAGCAGAAAAGGCTCAAAACCGCAGAATAAACAACAAAGAGACACACTGAGGATTCGCACAGAAAGCAAACATTCAGTGCTTTCTGGATAGTGTGCAGACCTAAACATGCAAGTATGCATCTGTTAAAAAAAATAAATAAATAATAATAAATAAATAAATAAAATTGTAGAGTTATCCAAAGCCACTGAATGAGGCAATGTATAATAGACTATTGCTTAAAGGTCTGGGGTCAGTAGAAGTTTTCTTCAGAAGTCTTTTATGCTCACTAAAGCTGACTTTCATTTATGCTAAACACAGTAAAAAAAAAAAAAAAAACATTAAATCATGAACATAAAAATGAACATTTGCTCACAATTTACTCGCCCTCAAGTGGTTTCTTTTTTCTGTTTAACACAAAAGACGATATTCACAACTGACTCCATGGGGGTAAAAACAAATACTATGGAAGTCAATGGTTACAGGTTTCAAGCTTTCTTCAAGATATCTTCTTGTGTTTTAAACAGAATAAAGAATGTCATAAGGCATTGAATCAAGTAGAGGGTGAGTAAATGATGACAGAGTTATGACCAATATATATGTCCATCTGTCCAACTTGATGAGCATTCATTCGGTTATGCCTTGAAAATTGTGCTGTCTGTAACTTTCTCATTGTGCTACATCTGTGCTGTGTCTTAAAGTAAAAACATCTTCCTCCTGCTATCTGTATTTTTATTAATAATCACACAACAAAAGATAATTAAATCAGTCTGCTCTTGACTGAATAGCTATAAAGCTCAGTAATGGTCAACAATTATTTAATTCATATGATGATTATGTACAGTGTGCAATGTTATTTGATTATATTTTTCAGTTTATTTAACTAAAACCTAGGAAAAACCTGAAAAGTACTGTTTATTTTAGTATTCTCTTTGCCAGATTGTATTAGGCAAGGCAAGTTTATTTATATATTTCATACACAATGGCAATTCAAAGTGCTTCCCATTTTAGAAATTAAATTTCAAGTAGAAGAAAATGTAATAATAAAAAAAAGATACAAACAGATTAAAATGTGTTAAAACAAGTTATGAATGAATGAAAAAGAAAAGAAAGACACAATAGGGTGATCTGTGGGCCGTAGCACAGTGCTCATTCAGTAAAGGCACAGCTAAACAGATGTGTTTTCAGTCTTGATTTGAATGTGCCTAATGTTGGAGCACATCTGATCATTTCTGGAAGCTGATTCCAGCAGCAAAGGGTGTAGTAGCTGAACCCTGCCTTGACTGAACTCTTGGAATTTCTAGTTTATATGATCCTAATGATCTGAGTGGTTATTACGTTTGTATTCAGTGAGCATATCTGTAATGTATTGAGGTCCTAGGCCATTTAGTGATTTGTAGACAAGTGGTAATACTTTAAAATATATTTTGAATGTAACTGGGAGCCAGTGTAAAGATCTTAGGACAGGAGTGATGTGCTCTGATTTTCTGGTTCTGGTCAGAATCCTGGCCGCAGCCTTCTGAATGCTGCAACTGTCTGGCTATCATATTGGGAAGGTCCATGAGGTGGCCGTTACAGTAATCCACCCTGCTGCTGATAAAAGCATGAACAAGTTTCTCTAAGTCATCACTGGAAACAAAACATCTAATTCTTGCAATGTTTTAGAGATGATAGTATGCTGATTTAGTTACTGCTTTGACATGACTGTTAAAACTGAGATCTGACTCCAGAGTCACACCAAGATTCTTGACCTTAACTTTTGTTGTATGACCCTTAGAGCCAAGGTACGCATTCACCTTGAGAACCTCATCTCTGATCCCAAATGCAATGACTTCATTTTTCTCTTTGTTTAACTGAAGAAAGTTTTGGCACATCCAGCTGTTAATTTCATCAATGCATTGGCAGAGGGTGTCAATGGGGCTGTAGTCATTAGGCAGTAAGGCTATGTAGATCTGAGTTTCATCAGCATAGCTGTGGTAAGATATTTGGTTCTTTCTCATTATTTGACTCAGAGGGAGCATATACAGGTTGAACAGGAGAGGTGCCAGAATTGAGCCTTGTGGGACTCCACATGTCATGGGTGTCCACCTCGACCTATGGTCACCTATACTGACATAGTAACCTCTCTCTTCAAGGTACGATCTGAGCCATTTGAGGACCGTCCCAGACAGCCCAACCCAGTTTTCCAGCCTATCCAGAAGTATGCTGTGATCAACAGTGTCGAATGCAGCACTGAGATTGAGCAATACCAGCACTGTTAGTTTGCCTGAATCTATATTTAGCCGGATATCCTTGATTATCTTTATAAGAGCGTTCTCTGTACTGTAATGTGCTCTGAAACCAAATTAAAAATGAATTATTAATAAATGGATTGTATGTAGTGTGTAGAGTTTTTAATTGTATTTTATTTGACTGTGCTTTTTGCTGAAAATATTGTTGGAAAAATGAGAACCCAAACTAGGGGACTCGTTTTAAACAGACTTCTTTATTGAGATGTGTTGGTTGTTCTACAGTCAAACAGCATCTGTTTTGAGTCTGATTTGAGACAGAACTGACCTGTCTATATTATGTTTTTAGGAGCGTACAGTGGCTAAGGGTGGAATTGACTTCAAGCCCGCAAATGAAGTAGATAGGAGAAAGAACCTGCCCAGCCACTAACCACACCAGTTTATCAACAAAAGTCTCTCACACCCTAGATACTGAGTCTTGGATGAAATCACATAATTAAAAACCAAATAATTTAAATTATATATAAAGTATTGTTCAATTGGAACTAGGTTATATAAATGTTTATAACACAATATCATTTATCGAACCATACCAAAACCATGACCTTATATATTATGATATATATAATATAATAATACTTTTTTCAATTCTGTTCAATAATTTTTAGAAAACAATTATTAATTCCCTTCAAAAACAAACAAAACAAGCTTTCCAACCCTTAAACTTTTGACCGATAACATACACACACATGAGACCTGAGAGTTCAACCACTAAATGCAGCACATTGCAACATTTTCCACACACTCATTTGCCCGACGCTTTTATAACTTACAGTGCATTCAATGTAATCATTATACCAGTATGTGGAAATTGAACCCATGACCTTGCTGGCAGCATTCACCACCGGTTACAGCTATGAAAACAATGCTTCAAGCCATTAAAGTGGTAAACAGCCTACAGTTAGCATAATATACAGTACTACTAGGCAGAAGAACGGTTTATGGCAATTATTAATATTAATAGACACTATTACTTATTGAACATATTGCCTCTGCCATCGTTTTATACAAATAACAAGCCACTCCAGACAATACACTTACCACAGTGGAGAGAATGTGTCTTGTTTTTGTCAACAAACTACGCTAAATTGGCAGTGAGGAGTGAGAGTGTCGAACTAAAAGCATCGCTAAACCGATTCACTAATGAATATCGAATCCAAAGGTCAGTACAACCAATTCCTGTAATGATATTTTCCCTTCCTTATGTGCACATAATGTTTTCTTGTGATTATTACTTGGCAGGAGAAGCATCCCATTAGCGATTAGCTGCTATGGCGCACGCTTTTAGTCCATGATTGAGATTAAAGTTCATTCTCCCTGTGACAAAGCCGAATCTCATTCTCCCAACCTTGCGCTTTCGCTCGCCTCTGTTTCTCTCCCATTTATACATTTCTTTGGGTACGCGGAGACACGAGCAGCCTTTAATCAGAGAGACAAAGCTAATCAATCAGCAGGGGCAGGTTGAATAGAGAGCTTCACGGCGCATTCAGACAAGGCTGGCCGTGTTATAGTGCTTTTTTTTTTCTTCCCAGCGTTCGCGCCACAGAGCATTAACTATAGGCTAATGAAGAAGGCTCCCATGCAGCACAGCAGAGGGAAGACGCATCTTGGCCTGCCTCCATTGTCCGTCAGTAATCCAATTCCATCTGCTGCTGCTGCCAGTGATTTTAATGCTGCTCTGCGGAGATGAGACTGCAAAAATAACTGCAGAATTGGACGCTTAATTAAACTATGACACATAAACTCAGATGAAGGCTTTTGAGGCGCAGATGTATTTAAAGAAGACGTGTTCGCTGCTAATGGGGAGATGTATTAGTATATTCCGTATTTGCAATATTATAATAAGTACTAGGGCTAAGCTTTATGTGAAACAAAGATTATTGAAGTGTAAATTCTGAATTTTAGCAATTAAAGAGAAGGGAGTCCTAGATCTTTTTTCCATTTTTTTCAAAATAACTTTCTATTTGATATTAAAGACTTAAGGCAGTATCATACACCAGGCGCTATAAGACGCAAGACGTGTTTGGCGCGATTTGGTGCTATTTTCAGACAAGCACAGCTGTAATTTTCATGTTTTGCACCACGTTGTTTAAATAGCGAATCCATTTGTGCCTTTTTGTGGACTCAGAGGTGTGCTTTTCTGAGAAGTTGTGTGTTAAGGTGCATTGTTAGGGCGTTGCTATTTTGAGGAACTGAAATAGACCACGCCATTGACCATCTAAAAGCAGGTCTAAAGACCAGCACAAAGCAAGTTAGTCATGTGCTTATGCGAGTCCAAACGCTTACACACTGCACCCATTTTTTACCCCTTTTTCAAGATTTAGGGCGTTCTCACACTATGCTATCCAAACCGTGCCTAGGCCCGTTTCATGGATCGTTTGAGAAGTGTGAGTGCTCTGAATCGGGCTCAGCGCGGTTTACTTGGGCTTTGGCGCGGTACGCTTGTAATGTGAGTGCAAAGCGGGCCTGAGCCCGAAACTGAAGAGGACAGGTGATTTTTGGAGAGTTTATATGGATTTATTGGAGAGTTTATATGGATTTATTAATCATTCTTACTGTTTAATGAACGCAAACTGTCATAGATTACTAAAGACGCAAACCTCTCACTGAACAACAGCTGCACCTTTAGCAAACCTAATTCCTGCAGCACAAGGACTTTACGATTGTTTATGAGCGTCAGAGGTGGCTGATCTGTTCGACAAAATATTTGCCTGTGTGTCACTGCATATCAAATGACTAAAACGATATAATGGTATAAAGAAATGTCCACTGTGCTGAGCAAGAGCACGTCTCTAAACTGAACAGCGCATCATCGATGACGTAAGTGTGCTGAGGCCCGAATGTAATGTGAGTGCGGGCCGTCGGGGGAGACAGGAGGGGGGACAAGGGTGCTTCGGCCCGGTTTAAGGCAACTGTAATAGTTGTGAGTACACCCTTAAGATAAGTCTTTTGTGTCTCCAGAATGTGTCTGTAAAGTTTCAGCTCAAAACATCCATCAGATTATTTATTATACCTTTCAGAATGTTGGAATTTTCTGCTTTGAACACTCTAGCTGTTTTTGTGGCCTGTGCCTTTAATGCTATTTTTCGCCACCCACCTTTCCCACGTGCCTGTCAGATTGTGTCTCCGTCTCTGCCTCGGCTGCGTCAGATAAACAGACAGACATGATGGAAGCAGATTTCATATGAGAAATACTACAGTAAGAACTGTCCCAATGATTATTTGATGTATTTGCTGTGGAGTTAATTCAAGCTTTTCTGTGATGAGTCACACAGTGTTGTTACAAAGTTTTAGGATTAAAATGTTTCATTCATTCATTCATTCATTCATTTTCTTTTCTGTATGTACAGTGCAAAATGCAATAGATTTGACCATAATAATGACCAATCACCCAAGGTGCCAATACCTGGGTATCAATGTTATCAATCATCACAAATGTTCAGATCTGTTCCACACACACAAAACAATCATTTATGGCATACACTCGGTTTTATGTGCAGATATCACTCAAAAAATACATAATGCACGTCGCTTCTAAAAGCAGTGTTGCATGTGTTTGTTTAATAAAGTCACATTCTCCATGATTTGACACTCACACAAAGCCACATCCCAATACCAATCTCATTTCAACATACCGCATAGTCCTTAAAACACAAACCCTTTATTACTGTTGTGCCTGCTTTCATCAAACATAATGCAACCTCAGCGAGTCATGACAATGCACAACACTGTTTCACAAACACCGCATTCACACTTCAGGCAGTATCAGTGGTGAGAATTATTCCTCCAAAAGTGCCATTGTGTTTCATTTACTTAAAGTGGTTTTGGATGAAGTACAACAAACCTCTTTCCATGAACAGACTTTATGCACGAAAGGGCTACCCAAAAATGAAATTCGGTCATCATTTACTTCCCCTTCATTTATCACAAACCAGTTTGAGTTTCTTTGTTATGTTGAACATAAAATAAGTTACTCAGAAAAATGTTAGAAACCTGTCACCATTGACTTCCATAGTATTTTTTTCTACTATGGAAGTTAATAGTTACAGGTTTCAAACTTTTGCTAAATATCTTCTTTAGCATTCAACCAAAAAAGCAAATCAACCACTTGAGGATGAGTACAGTAAATAGCACATTTCATTTTAGGGTGAACTATCCCTTTAAGAAAATGACACATTTATGACTCTTACTGAAAACGTTGCAATTTTGTTAATCTATCTAAAGGTCTATATTTTAACGCCTTTAAGAAGATCCTCAGTCCATTCCAACTACTGTAAATAAGTCATTAAGAGCTATGAAAGAGCATATGAAACAAACACAGCTTTGTTCAGTGATGTGAAGAAATCTGAAAAGCACATCAACTATCAGACACATCCAAGGACCCCGCTGTTCTCCCCTGTGTGTTCTGTACAATGGACATGTTCATGCACAAATTCAAGTGGGCGTTTCAAGCAAATATTTGCAACACTTTATGCATATCAAACTGACAAACGCAAAAATCATACATCACTGACCATGAAAACCACATTGTTTTACAATGAGGGCATTGATGGAATTCTAAAGCATGAAAAGAAACAGGATTTTTTCTTATATAACAATAATTACATTCCTTTCTTTCCTGTAACGATAAAGCAGAATTTCAGCAGAAAGTACTACAGCCTTCGGCATCAAATAGTTATTCAGAAACCATTCTAATATGCTAATTTAGTGCTCAGAATGGCAAGAAACATTTCTCACTATTATCAGTGTTGAAAATAATTGTCTGACTTCATATTTTTTGTGGAAACAGTCATGCAACTGTTGAAAGACTTTTCAAAATAAGTTCAAAACAACTGCACTTATTTAAAATGCAGTATTTTTGTTCATTTCTTTGTTTTGTAACAATGTAAATCAATGTAATATAATCTTGCTGATTAAAAGTAATTTTTAAATTGACTGCACTGCTTTAAATGAGTGCGAAAGAAAGAAAGAAAGAAAGAAAGAAAGAAAGAAAGAAAGAAAGAAAGAAAGAAAGAAAGAAAGAAAGAAAGAAAGAAAGAAAGAAAGAAAAGGAATGGTAAGACAGAATGGAAGGAAATGACAAATGAAAGGAAGGATGGAAGGAAGGAACATTAAGTAAAAGAAAAGAAAAGAAAAGAAATAAAGGACGGAAAGCACGGAAGACACAATGGAAAGGAAGGAAGAAAAGGAGGAATGGAAAGAAAAAATAGAAGAAAGGATGGAAGAAAGCAATAAAGTAATAGTAAAAAAGAATTTAAAAAATGGAAGGAAGGAAGGAAGGAGGTGGAAGGAAGGAAGGAAGGAAGGAAGGAAGGAAGGAAGGAAGGAAGGA
>CAIGQQ010026964.1:5282387-5303594 GCA_903798035.1 Danio albolineatus | reverse complement strand
CACACACACACACACACACACACACACACACACACACACACACACACCCGTATGAAACACCTCTTATACAACCATCACTTCTTAGATAGCATTGCAACTGTTTCTTCTAGACTGCAGAGACAAAATGAAGAGCAAGTGGAGACCAATTTTTCTGAAAAAAAAAGTGACAATATTAGAAGTGTCTTTTCCCCTTCCATGTGATCTCAAATGGTGTCCAAGTTGCCAAATATAAAACTCTCCAAGCTATTCACATTCATTTTAAACTCTCATCTCATTAGTGTCTGTTTTATTTTGAATTCGGCAAAGACATCCAGATATTGCATAAGTCTGTTATTTATTCAATCTTACGGGTTTGGATGCATAAATTCAAGTCGGGAATATGAATGATGAGTCACACGCTGTTCTCCCAGATTCTCATATAAATGAATGGCAGGCTGAGGGGGAAAAATATCTTGGTTTTGTGTCATCTCTTTCTTGCAGCATCTGGCTGTCAATTGGGCACTTCCTTCCTGTTAGGGAAGTATTTTAGAAGAAAAAAAAATGCTACTGTGCAGCCTGTTGCTTTGATCCCGCAACAATGGGCTACGAACGAAGCGTACTGAAGTTTAGGAATCAGTTTCTAACCAAATGGATAATTTCATGCAAAACTACACCTAAAAAGGGTTGAAGCTAATGTGAAGGTGTAGAAAAGGTGAAGCTAACTGCAAAAAATGCCCCTAATGATTTCCCTTCCAGTGTTGACATTTTACTGAAACGAGAAGCTATTAGTGTTATGAATTGTCATGAATTATTGTTTGGTATATTTGATGGCCTTTGACTGCATAAGTACTTGGATATACAAATAAAGACAGACGATTTCTTTATGATTATTTTTCTTTTCAGAAAATGTTAATAAAAAAATATAAGCATTTAGTAAGTGCATCTACTGTACTTCAAGTTAGTTTAATCAACTTTTAGGTATATACAGCAGGGAAAATAAGTATTGAACATGATGTTTTTTTCTTGGGAATAATAATTCTAAATGAGCTGTTGATGGAATTAACCCAGATTTTGGTAAAATCCCAAACTATACAAAAATAAACAAAAAAATCAGAAAAATTAGTTATGTGTAACAATGAAATGACACAAAGAGAAATTACTGAACTACTGAAACATTTAACTTGATTTTCTTTCTCTGAAAGCATTTGAGAGTTTCCTTGGATGTGTTTTGGATCATTGCCTAGCTGAAATGTCCATTCTGGTTCATCTACATCATCCTGATAATGTAGATGTTGAGCAGAAGCAGTGAATTTTAATTTACATTGACGAAGGGCAGAGAGTTACTGAAAAACTACTGAGAGATTTCAGCTGCTGTCTGGGCTTTCACTGCCTTTCTACACCTCCCTGTCTTCATGTGTTCAATACTCTATCACCTGTGTCATTTCATTATATTGTGTATAACCTAATTTCTAATCTAATTATATTTGTTTTCTTTGGTTGTTATCAACATCCAGTGACAATTTCAAGTCAAGAGCATCTTTAGAAATATGTTTTCTGAGAAAAATGGTGACGTGTTCAATACTTATTTTTTAGTACTGTATATGCTGGCACTTTAATTTTAATGGTCATACATTGTTTCACTTACAGTATTTGGGGAATACAATGCATCACTTATGAATGATATTAACTATAATTACTAAATAAGGGAAATTAGCAAACAAATGAGCAGGGTAAACAATTCGACAAAAGGATCGTTGAGTTTGTAAATTCTAAAAGTGAAACTCATACAAATACATATAAAATAAGGCTGTCTTTAGTAAAACAGTAGTTGATTTCTTAAACTTTATTTTTTTCATATAGCATATAGTATGTCAATCTCCTTAAAGTTGATTTGATCAACTTTTAGGAATATATCTTGGCATTTAAAAGTTTGGGTTCAGTAAAATTTTAAAGAAATTCTCCCACACTGTGTCCTCCCCAGAGGTTAGCACTGTCGCCTCACGGCAAGAAGGTTTCAGGTTCGAGACCCAGCTGGGCTAATTGGCATTTCTGTGTGGAGTTTGCATGTTTGTGTGAATTTCCTCCGGGTGTTCCAGTTTCCCGCACAGTCCAAAGACATGCGCTATCGGTGAACTGAATAAACTAAACTTGCCGTAGTGTATAAAATGCGTGTGTGTGAATGAGTGTGTATGCGTATTTCCCAGTACTGGGTTGCGGCTGGAAGGGCATCCGATGTGTTAAACGTATGCTGGAATAGTTGGCAGATTTTTCTGCTGTGATGACCTCTGAAATAGAGATTAGGAGGAAGGAAAATTAATGAACAAATCCGTCCTAACGCAATTTAACTTACAGTTTTTGGGAAAGAAAATGCATCACTAATAAAATATAATAACTATAATTATTAAATAAGCAAATTAGCAAACAAATCAGCAGGACAAACAATCTGACAAAAGCACTACTGAAGTGTGGAAAAATCTAAAAGGGAAACTCCTACAAAAGTATATAAATTAAGATCAGCCATCTTTAGTAAAACAGTATTTTTTCTATTTCAAAAATTTTGAACTGGTGCAATTTGTTACTAAATCTGTCCTTTGAATGCTAGTGTACTAGCATAAATGCTAAAACATACTAAACTCTGATTTTATTGAACTTCCTTTGAGATGAACGTGCAACCTCAGAGACTAGCTTTAACTGAAAGTGACACAGACGGTGCATACAAAAGTCAACACCTATCTGATATCAAAGCTGAAAAATGTCCGTTGTCATAAAGGAGAGGAGATTATGGTAGCTCATCTCTGATCCCTGTGTACGCCTGGGATTTAAGCGCCGATCATTTTCTGACCTTTTCTAAGAGTGGATGAAAAAAGTACAATAGATTAAAGCGAAACAAAGAAGAAAAAAGGAGAAGAAAAAAAATCTAGCAAAGTGGCAGTCGACTTTAATTACGAGAGAAGCCCTGAAAATGGGTGCATTTTCCACAAAAGTGCTTTGGGATCCTGGGTTTGAAAATTGCGAAGAAGTAATATTGTGCCCTGGGGCCTTGGCAAAGTAGAGCTATTGTGTCTTGACTTTGGAAAAGTTAACAGCCCTTTCCTAGGTCAAATATATTCCTAGGTCCAGGCAGAAGGATCCTGCAGAGACTGTTATCGAAACTTCCTGAGGCTTAATGATATCACTCCATTGGGAGAGGAATTGATCGTCTGCGTCGTCCGCAAGTCCACGGGAGAGACTCGCTGATTGCTTGATTCATCAATCATCTGACCCTGTCATCGATCAGACAGAACATTAAGGCAGTCAGCCGATCCTCAGTTTTGTCCCTTAAATGCCAAAAAAATCAAAAGCGAGGCAAAATAATGTGGCTTAAACAGTCCCGTTCAACAAACAAGAGCCATGCTTTCAGGGAAATGCATTGACTGGTTGCTATCTGCAGTCTGCACAAACAGCACAAGGCTATCAGTGTACTGCAAATTCCCTGCAAATTCAATAATAAAAAAGTGGATGGAAAATAGAATGAAGAAATACAGTATTCCTCTCCTCGTCTCCCAAGTCATTTCCTTCAGGTAATGTTAGAGGATGGGAGCCGTATATCCTTTTCATTCGTTTTGCTGGAAGGTGGCGTAAGGTAACACAGCCATGAACTTGGAGCAGAGTAAAGTGATGCCGCTCACAAACAGCACTCCGGAGTCTCGGCTTTGGTTGCATTTTAATTACAGCCGTGTGCCATTTTAAACCTGCCAATCATTGCTCAGATGCTAATTGTTGTGTAATTCCACCCAGTCATTGTGAATGCTAACATATTCCTTTTCCCACGTGGTTGCAGTTATGCATTGCTTTTGAGATGATTATCTCACATTAAATATTCACTTCTTTAAAGCCATTGACTTACCAGTTAAATTAAATCTTTACAACATAGGGCACCAACAACAGCATCTATGGTGGGCATTTTGAGTTTGTCTAGAAATACCAAGGAATTAGAATGTGCTACTCGTTTTAGTATGGGTCAGCGTTTACCTATGAACGATATGCCATTTAACTGTTAGCCCAGCATGCACCTGGTTCAAATGTCAAGATTTTATATTACCAGTTCATGAGATAAATGTATCAGTTGAGTTAGGTGATCTGCTAATCTATTTGAAATAATTAAGGATCTGACATACCAGTCAACATTGGGATGTGAAAAAAAAGGATATGCCCACCATAATAAGACCCCCCCCCCATTATTTCTTAAATTAGTTGTGTTTGAAAAAAAAAACCCATCAAGATCGACATCTTTAGCTGTTGTTATTACTATTATTATTAATTATGTGTATATGTCTGTTCAAACACGCACCCAAAACCCAGACTTTCGCTACGCCTCAAATCTCATGTACAGAATCCGTTTGGCAAACAGCGTCTATTTATCACTATGGAGCATGTCAGCTGACAGTCATGCGCCGCTTTATGGCTGTTTTGAGGATTGCATAGGAGGAAAGGAAAGGGAATCTCGTCGTTTTTAAATTTATTTCAAAGTGTTTCATGCCTAAATAATACGAAAGCACAGAACTGACTCAAAATTAAGAGCAAGGGGTGGCCCCTGGTGGATTGGCGGTAAAGATAACGAGGATCGGCTCTTTACTGTTTATTGCCACCCTTCAGAGAAAGACAAAAAAAAATAGGAGAAATATGGGAAAATGGCTTTACGGGATGATAGCAGGATAGAACTGTAAAATACAGAAGAGTCCTGGGAAAAACGGGAAGGTTGACAGGTATGATCTGATAATGCAACAACACAACAACCCCAGACAAATGAACTGATGCCCTGTTCTGTTTTTTAATTAACTTATGCACGCATCTGCTGTGTATTTTGCACTTCGCATGCACCTCAAAACTACGAGATCCATGCTTAATATTAATGAGATCAAAACCCCCGCTGGTATCGTTATTGGATTGATACAAGCCTATCGAGATCGATCCAACAGTAAAAGTTAAGCTTTCTTATAAATGATCTAAACATTGCTCTACTTTCATACACTTTTTAACATACAGTGTATGGTTCGCTCTACTGCTCTGCTGTGTTTAGTTGTGATTAATTTACAACATTTAATTGAAACCTTTCATTTTAGTTGGCTTCTTTGTAGCTCCTCAATAAAACAGAAACTACAATTTGAAAAGTTACAATTTGGTACAAATTGTACAAAAACAATTTGGGCATCTCTGCCCAAGGGATAGAGTTTAGGAAGTAGGTTTTTGATGTTGTTGTTTTATTTTGTCATTCACTTGATTTAATACTTTGTTATGTTTGCAAATAATCAATAAAAAAGAGAAAGGTATCGGTATCGATACAAGTATTAGTATCGGCATCAATATTGACCATACTGGCTCTGTTTTTACTTGATATCAGATTGATATCAAATTTAGCAGTATCACCCCACCCCAATTGCTTAATTGGCATTAGATAAGGTGTTATCGATTTAAAAGAGTTTAAACAATTAATCAATCTTTTATTAAGGAAAGGCAATTTATTTATATAGCACATTTCATACTCAATATTAATCCAAAGTGCTTTACAAGCATAAGAGAAACATAAAATATAAGTAAAAAAAACAACAACTAAGAATTAAAATGATTAAAAATGAATAAAAACAAACAAGAAAAGAAACACAAATAGTGTGATCTATAGTGTGATCTAGCTATTAAGTGTTGGCATTCCTAATCACTGTTTTCCCAACTTATTTTAACTTATGAACAATAATAATATACTGTATTTGTAGTGAGTATATTACGCCACAGAATCACATTCAGTCTCGTGCATGTTACATCAGCGATACATGTGAAAATCAGCAATAAGTTGCTGAATGCAGATCATGTAACAGCTACCAGTGCTGCTAATAACAAGGTTTACTGAAGTCTACATATCGCCCCACACCATGGGTCAATACATTACTATTAAGAGCATCTGCTATCAGAAAATGAATAAGGAGAAAAGACTCATTCCCTCATCCATTACAATACTAGTAGTAGCAGCTCTTACGGAAGCAAAGTGTGCAGGCATTCTTTCCCCTCTTGAGCCAGCAAAGCACAAAGATCACTACAGAGTTATTGCTACTGTGATTTCACCCTTCACGTGTCACGGTGTCAGCTACTTCAGCCCACCATGATGAGCTGATTGCTGAATGTGAGCACAGCGCATTACTTTATGAGATTAAATGCATCGCACAGGTCTCTGGCTCCTGCTCGCTCTCTTTCCATCCAAACTCTAATCATCTAAAAAGCTTTTGCTATCTCGAAAACCCCTGCCCGAGTAAAAATATGCTCCTATTTCGACACAAAAAGCCTCGCTGGCATTTAGATGTTAAAATGTAATGCGATGCGAAACACCAAAAACGTAACATCGGCCTGCCATTTCCACCGATCTTTCATCTGCCTCAACAGGCGAAGCTATCAGCTAATGAAGCTAACAGATGTGATTGGAATCAATAATCTCAGGCAGTGGCGTAATGTTCTAATAAGCCACTTGAGGGGGAAATGGCAGTGCTCAAATTGATTTCGGTCCTTAATTCTCTCACGCAGAGCTTCAAACTGAGAGCCAAAAGAGGACAATTCGAAAGTGATACGGGCGTCGGGATCTGCTAGACTTGTCGTTTAAATCAGTACAGAAAACTGATGCTCAGATGGGCTAAAACATTCTCTGGTTTCACTGCAAAAATCCTTGTTTAATCAGTATTTTGTTTTGTTTTTCCCTAAAAATATCTGAACTGGCCTTTAAACAAGATCAGTTTACTTGAAAACAAAATGGTGTAAGATCAGACTTGTGTGTGAAGATTATATATTGAGTTGTGCACATTTTATTGTTCAAAATACTTTAAGTCAATTGAATTGCATTATCTGATTGAGGCTTTTTCTCAATATCAAGTACACAAAAGTTCAGTCTTGCATCCTTTCCTTCACAAGAGTTTCACTCACTCAGAGTTTCACTCAGACTTTCATTTTGCAACTTAATAGACACCAAAATATATTAAGGCATCGTGTAGCTACATATGACCATCATCTTCACAGTAAGCATAATTAGAACAAAAAGGAGCGTAAAACATAATGGTTTCCTTTCATTTTCTTTGAAAAATATGAAACATGCCGCTTTTGCTGAATATCAGTTTAATAACCAATAATGGCCATTATAAAAGTGTAACGTACAATAATTTTAAATATGCAGAATCACTGTACATGTGTAACGAATGTGTCAGATCACCATTCACCCGCAATATGAATATGACCTTTTTGCCTGCCTCTTTGACTACTGCTTTTTGGATTTTGGATTCTGTCTTGTTTGTTTTTTCGAACTGCGTCTTTGTTTGCTTGACTTTGCCTGATTTATGACTATGATTCATCCCTTGTTTGATGTACGCTGTTTGATTAATAAACTTCTAGCATTTGGTTTCAATCTGCCACCATGTCTTCTCCTACGGCTCCCTCACAACGTGGTTACAACAATTTATATATTAATTTATCTATGCACTCAGCTGAAACACGTTACCTGAGAACAACCAGTTTCAAAAGACCAAAGAGTCGTTAGATAGAGACAAGATAAATTAAATATCATGTTTAACAGCTATTGTGATATGAGATCCAGCAGTAGATCCTTGACAAACTGTCCGACGTGCCCTTCTCTCACCTGGGTAGGTGTGCTCAAAGATTGCCTGTAGCACAGACGTGCGCATATGCTGCAGCGCATGCCAGATACCTGAATCTATCAGCTTTTTTTCCTCTTAGTTGTTTACTTTCATTTAAGCTACTGTATAAGTGCCAAGGGGGGTTGTTTTTGTTGTTGTTTCCTTTTGTTGTTATGGTTTTTCATTTCTGTATATTTGTAAAAAGTGGAAAGTACTTTTTTAAATTGATGAATACAGACTTTATTTGAACGGATGCAACGTTTCTCTCAGGGTTATTTCTGGTTCACAATGTTTGTTTATTTGTTTGCTTATTTATTTATTTGTTTGTTTGTTTGTTTAATATTTGTAACTGGTTGTAAGAGCTACTGTAGATTCATTTATTCATTTTCTTTTCGGCTTAGTCCCTTTATTAATCTGGGGTCGCCACAGCGGAATGATCCGCCAACTTATCCAGCATTTGTTTTATGCAGCGGATGCCCTTCCAGCCACAACCCATCTCTGGGAAAAGCTACTGTAGATGTGGTATATTTTTTCCTTTCTTTAAAAATATAATAATAATAATAATAATAACAATAATAATAATAGTAATATATATATATATATATTTATTATTTTGAGGATACAACACTTTTCCACACCACCGTTACAGAGTGGTCACGTGCATGCATGGGTCAGTATAAGATTCTGATGGTATGATAACATTGGATAAAAATATCACGGTTTCACGGTATTGCCATTGCTGCTCTAAAATATTTTCCTTTTAAGTGTCTGGGTAAAAAAACAAAACTTTTTCCCCCTTTGAAAACAATATATTGTATTTTGAGAAACATTTATAAAAAATTTTGGACAGTAAACATGTCAGGCTAAATAATTCACATCAATCTTTGACTTCTGCTGTCTTCATTTGTTTCAAAAACACAGATGTCTTTACAATTTTAAACAGGATCTTTGGATATCTTTTCTGCTGGAGATACTGTCGTCATAAAAAACATAAAATCTTACACATATCTTAGTAATGGTGTACAGTTTTGGCAGTTTTAAAACCTTGACTTATCCAAACCGCGATAAACCTTGAAAACGGTCATCATCCCATGCCTAATCACGTGATGGGAATTTTCAAAGGTGATGGACACGTGTGGATCGTTTTCATTCTAAATAAAGTTTTAAAACTAAAGCGCATCAGTGTAAACAGGACCTAAAAAGGTGCGTAACACACTCCAAATGGTGGGGTTTGTATCACCAAAACTAAAGCTGACAATCACTGTTGAACACACACACACACACAAACACGTCCCTTCAATCAGTGTCATTCATACAGCATTAGGGGGTTCGTCATTAGATGAAGACTTCCTCTGCTCTGATGTGTTTTATTGGCAGGCAAATAGATGGAATCACTCATGAGGAAAAAAGTAACCTTAAATATGTAAATCATCTCATCTGCCATTCCATTACAGAGGGGAAAACAGAAAAGATGAACAGCGATCGATGCATTTCGACTTGAAGCTCTATCAAGTAATAAGAAAAGTATTGGCAAGTTAGCACATCTGTGGCTTCATAACGTTAGCCAACTCTGATGAGATCTATTTGCTTGTTATGGGTTTTTAACAAGATCTAATATAAATTTCAGATGAGTCTGTGAGTGTGTATGTGAAGTTCAAATCCTTTCTATAGCTTGTTGAAATTGCCACTTTTAAGCTGTTTCGAGCTAAGAAAAACTGTGAAATGATATACTTCACACTTTACAACAAGGTTTCCTTAGTTTTTCTTAGTTGTTTACACACAATTACTTGTACTTCAGACACAATGACTACAACATGTAACTGATGCACCACCCCCCTAAACCAATTATGCTAAACTACAAGCACAGTTCCTGCTTTACACTCAAATTGCAGGTTTAAAACACACTTTATTCAAAACACTAAACACAATTCTCTGCATTTGGCACAATTTTCATGAAGAAAATCTCTTGTTTTCACAAGGAACATGCTGTAATTCAAAATTGTTCAGTGAGTTGGCCTATTTCACGTACTAACTCACCTGTCACACATGTAACTGTATTCAGTAAATATTTGTTGGTATATGTGGACCACATTATGTGCAAATTTGAGTTGGTTGGGATGAACACTGTGTACACTGTTTTGTGGAAAAAATACAGTCAAACATATATGGTACTGTGTATTTGTGTGTTTTGTATCAAAACAATTTCTGAGCTATTTTACGATGTACTTACTGTAACACTTGGTAACACTGACAATGGTGGTGAGGATCTAATCGCAGATTTAATTGTAAAAGCAGTATAGCAGTGGTTAATGGGGCAAAATCAAAATCGTAGTCGAAGAACAGGCATAAGGTCAAAAAGGCTGGCAGCAGGCAAGGATAAACAAATAGCAAGGCAAGGGTCGAAACACTGATAAACAAGAACAAAGGAAACGTGTTGTAGAGTCATAACAATACTCAGCAATGACAGAGCGGGTATGTGCTGCCTATGTAGTGTGTGTAATCAGCCTCTGACAGTCCTCCGGTGGTGTGTGTGCAATCAGTCGTGATATGGAGCAGGAGTGTGTGTGTGCTGCATGACTGGAAATGTAGTCCTTAAACAAGCAGATCTGTAGTTCATGGAAAGTGTGTGTCAACCAGCGATCTCTGGCTGTAGATCGCTTGTGATCGTGACACTTACAGGATGTAGGGTACAGTCTGTAGTAAGTGTAACAAAAAAAAAGGCTTACAAGTCATTATGATGAATGGAGAAGAAGTGGTCATAGTGTTTCACATTAAGCACAAACTGGTTCTTATAAATGTCTATTCATGTGATGGTTTGTGTGTGTCATTTGAAAACAAAACCCAATTTTGAGAAGAAAAGACATTGTTTTGAATGTAAAGTTTCTTTTTGCAGGAGAATTGAAGAGTTTTACCCAATGTATGCGTGCTTTTTGATTTAGTTCTGACAATATGAGGCATGCTTTCAGAAAATGTGTGTAAACAATTTGGAAAAACTGTAATATGTTTACTAACATGAACTAGGTATGAATAAGCCTTTATTAATCATCATTCAACATTAACTAATGCCTTCCTAACATCCAAATTCATGCTTGTTAACATTAGTTAAGCTAAACTATGAACGATAATAATGAACGACTTTATTTTCGTTAACTAACATTAACAAGGATGAATAAATACTGTAATACATGTACTTGTCATTGTTTGTTCATGTTAGTAAATGAATTAACTTACATGAACTAATACAACCCTACTGTAAAGTGTTACCAAATGATTTTAATATTTTTACAGAACACTGTGAGTGTAAATTAGTGCCATTTTCACTTTTGGCTTCTGATAAGAAACCCAGAAACTGTGACGCATGACGTCAGACTTAACAAGCTGATAAGGAGCAGCAGCAGAGAGAAGGCCAGCACTGTACCCAGTACAATTAATTACTGTCCGACATGCATGAAACACGTTTCAGACTCATGACCTTGACTGGATCACAGCTGCACACAGCTATAGCTAGTCCTCTAAACACACCAGAGTCTGTCCAAGGCATGTGTGTGCCTCAATCTGAAGCCCTTAGGAGAGCCAAATGAAACACTGGACACTATTAATACAAGCCCTTCATCAAACGGGGTTTCATCAAAAGGTGTTTTTGAACACTCGTGTGATCTGGCGGAATCGCTCTCTCGTTAATCATATAAGAGTAAAGCTCCAGTGACTGGAGGTCAGTCTCCCCAGCGGAGGGACGAGTGTACTTTAACAATAGAGCTCATTAGGAACGTAAACGCTGAGAAACAAGAACTTGTTGCCATGACAAATACACCTCCCAACCACAATTCAGAATCAGATTCTGAGATAGAAGTTGTACAGATATCCAGTAGTCAACATTTGAGGTGGATCAAAACCTTCAAGTGGACCAAAGTTGTCCTAAATAAACTGATCAACACCCTTTCTTGTCTAAGTACCATTTAAAAAATAAATGGATCCACTTCAAATGTTGATAAGTGGTTATCAAACATTTAATGTCAAAGATACATTACAAATCTACTGGATCTACTATTAAGTTTTAAGGACCAATAAGATGACAATATCTAACAGGCATAACATTCTATCCAATTATGCCCTAAAAAAAGATGTTAAATTAGGTTATTTATTTATTTTTGGAACCCCATGAATAAAATGCATTACATGAAAAAGAAAAAAAACAAGTTAAGGTAATGTTAAAATAATTACAGTTGAAGGCAAAAGATTTGTCCTCTGAATTTTGAATTCTTTACCAAATATTTCCCAAGTGCTGTCTAACAAAACTTTTCTGAATATTTCCTATTATATAATTTTTTTTCATCATCAGAAAGTCTTATTTCTCTGTAGACTATGAACAAATAGACTATGAACAGCAGCTACGATAATTGTTTTCTTTGTTTTCTATTTCCACCTGGGGATACCCATCCTGAGGCCTCCAGAGATTGTGTAGCCAATGATGTTATCCAAGTCCTGTGGAGAGATGATGCCAACCATAGAGAACTTCAAGAAGTCTCCATAGCCTTGGACCAGGCTGTAACCTTAGCAGATACTATGGCGGTCATGGAGGAGTGGAGGGCATGAGACTGATTCCTGACAGTCTCCACATTGATCTTGTGGGCCAGCCTGAACACACGCCGATGACCTACTCACACCTGCAGCTTCTCCACAATGGACATCCAACATTCTCCAGCCCTTGGCGCCCAGACTGCAGCTCTGCACAAGAGCTGCTGTCTAAAAGTTTGGCCAGAGGAGAAATGGTCACGCCCAACTGAGCCTGGTTTCTCCCAAGGTTTTTCCTTTACTTTCATCAATTGGCAAAGTTGGTTTCTGAACACTCTTGCCACTGGCTTGCTTGGTTTGGCACTTGTGGAGCTGCGGATTGATGAATTTGCTCATCAGTCTTTGAACTTTTAGCAGTGAAAATTAAACCACACTGAACTGAACTGAACTGAAACTGAAAACTAGACTCAATTTCTATGTTAAGCTGCTTTGACAAAATCTACATTATAAAGCACTATAGAAATAAAGATAAATTGAATTGAATTAATAAAATATATTTAAGATAAATATTATTAGCTCTCTTAAGAAATATTTTTATTGACTACAGAACAAACCACTGCTGTCCAATGACTTGCCAAGTTTGCCTATACCTAATTAACCTGTTGCACTTTAAGCTGAATAGTAGTATTATCCAAAATGATTAGTAAAACATTATGTGATGTCATCATGGTAAATACAAAAGAAATAAACATAAATAATAAGTTTATAAATGTGTTAAAAAAAATCTTCTCCACTAAATAGCACCAGAAAAATGTATATAAAAAAAACATTCAATAATAATAAAGGCTAATAATCTTGCCTTACACTATATCAAACATTATTGACACTAGCGTTATCACGCTAGTATAACTAGTAGTTACTAGTAGTAATATAACTAGTAGTTACATCTGACCTGATCTTTCAACATGATGCTGGTGAATTGTAAACATACTGAATTCACATCGCTATGAGCAGATGCTTTCCAAACTACTGGTTTCACACAGCTGTCATGCAATTGTTTTGTTCACATGCAATTTTCCAAACACACACACAGACACACACACGAAGAAAATATCCATTCAAACATTCACAAAAATATTTAATCCAAACTCCATACTGCACAAGAAAATATACAGCCCAGCATTCCCCTCTGCTTCCGCTCTGACATTGCCAACCAAGTTAATTGTTCGCCTTGACTATCTTGCTCCTCCACCCCATGGGCGAACAAAACACCCCATCCCCCTCCGCCGGCCATTCGACCTGTGCGATAAATAAATAAAATGCATACAAATGATTTCCCGCTCATGAAAACAGACAGCTAAATGGTTGATATATGGATTGGTAACTCTTTTATGAGGAGAATGGTGGGCTCAAAATTGAATTCCTGCATGATAAATAGCCTGCATTATCTCCCCTTTGCCCGAAGAAGCCATTGGAGCTACTTAAACAGAGTGGTGATGACACTGGAAAAATGCTCACAGATGGACACCCAGAAGGCTAAAAACATTAGCGTGGTCCACTCCATCAATAAAGCTTGCCCATCTCGGAAGGAAATTGGCCGCTTTTGGCTTATCTCCCCTCTTAGAAGCGTGGCATAGCAGCTGAATTAAGTGGCTGATACCCTGCTGCAACGTACTTCAGGGGCACAGCAAATCCAGACTATCAGTCATTTACATTGGAGGGCATTAATAACGGTGATGGCCGTACCAGAGAAAGCGAACGGTTTGAACTTTCCATGTTTGATTTCTATCTCTATTGAGTGAAACTGGAAATGAAGACCCTGGCATGAGGGAAAATATCACACTCATTCACTGCTCAACATATATGAGTACACCCCACACAAATGTCTCATTTAAAGAGCCCATATTATGGATTTTTGAAAATGACCTTCCATGCAGTGTGTTACACAGCTCTAAGTAAAGTGAAATGTCCAGCTAAGGCTTAAATCTGAAAGTGCAAAGTGTTTAAAACGATTGATTCATATATAAAAGAGTCGACTCGTTGTTTAAATGAATCGTTATTAGAACGAGTCTTTAGCCGTTTCGGCTTGACGTCAACGCGAAACATAATAGTTGCGCGCGCAGACCCGGGAAAATTGAACTGCCCGGCCCCGCCCACAGACAGGAAGGAAAAGTGGAAGACAACAAGCACTGTATTGCAGTATGTGTTGTAGCATAACCAGCGGGACAGCAGTGACGTGTGATCTGAGTAATATCTAAGTAAATCTTTATACTGTTTGATGGCAGTATAAAGATTTAGAGAGAAGTTATTGACAGCTTCGGTAGTATTGGTTTTCGCGTTTTGCTCTTTGTAGACGGTCCCTAAGGATCGCTCTCTGCCGCTTGCGCACAGTTTAATATAATGCGTCCAGCGCGTAGGCAAAGCTCATTTTTAGGAAAATAAGGTTGTAGGTGATTGTATACATTGCGACGGTTGAAAAGAGGTGCTATTTGTGTAGGAACAATGTTTCGGTCATGAGTTATTGATCCGGAAAACACGACTGCTGCTAACTTTACTGAACTAATTGGCATTCCGGTTAAATCATGTCCCGTAGACGCTATGCTCTGAAGTGCGAGGGAAAAGCTGTGTTATTTTCCCTACCTGGAAATCTCTTTTCCCTACCTGGAGTGGTTGAGTTTTTTTTCGTAAAATACCTGAGAATTACATCCCCAACACGGTGCTGTATTCACGTCATCTCTCTGAAGAGAGCTACACCAATCTACCAGCTTACGATGCGGGATTTGTTGCACGGTTGTTGTTGGATCAATACCCAGTTTATTTGGACCAGCGTGTTCTTCCAGTCGTGTTGACTGTAACAAGGTAAATATGGATGTAGTTGTCTGTATTGTGTTTACTCCATGCAGCATGTAGCGATAGCCATTTAGTTTACTGCCGAATGAAACTATTTGTTGGCTTACAATAGTCCATGAAGTGTTAATTATTACTGAATGTTTGTTGTTATGATGAAGAATTTAGCAATACGCTGTTGTACAACTGCAGTGATCCGTTTTCAATATGTTCTGGCATTGGGCTGCTGACACGTAAAGGACATGACGTGGTGACGTGACGTGGTAGCGTCACGGAAAGGAGGTGCTTGGGGAAAAAGACTCGCTCAGACGATTCATATTGGAAGTCGGTGGGAAAATGAGGTAAAAATAAATAGATATTATAAGACATCGAAAGTGTTTTTTAACCTTGCATACATATCATCCTGTTGTTTGGGACTTCAAAAAGTGAAATTTAACCGTTCTCAACCCACCATATGGGCTCTTTAAATTCATATTTTCAATAGCTTTACAATATTATAGACCCTATCATACACCCGGCACAATAAGGCGCAAGACGTGTTTGCTGCGATTTGTTGCTATTTTCAGATCAGCACAACTGTGATTTTCATGTTTATTCATGACAATTTGCATGTGTATAATGTTATTATTATTATTATTAGCAGTATTATTTATTATATGCATATTTATATGTGCTTTACTAAAAACAAGTTTAGATTTGTCCACCTGTTGGGTTGGAGATGTATGCATCACCAGATGGGGCATAAGTTTTTTGACCACACTTTGTTAATATTTTTCATTTATTATTTTGTTGAAAATTAGAACTGATTTTAGAAATAGTTTTGAAACAAATCTTTGCACAAACAAAATTAAATATGTAGGTGAATGGATGTCTTCAGTGGAATGAATTTCCACCATTTCCTTATACACGAAAGTAAAGGAGTAAAGTAAAGAGTAAAAGTAAAGTAAAGAGAAAGTAAAGAGGCTGAATGGAGGAGGTTAATTCTTTATCCTCGCGCTGCAGATGGTCTGTATAACTGTTTTCTCACTACTGAAACATTTAGTTTTTCTACTTACAAAGTCTGCCATTTAAATATCAAATGAGCCATGGCGCGACCCAACTGACTCTTAAACAGAATGGGAGATGAGACTCTTTTTGATTAAATGCACGTTATGCTCAAAACACACCCATTACTAGGCCTATACGGAATCTGCGGGCGCATATTTTCTATCAGATTTCTGCATATTTTTGGCCCATCATTGATTCTGTTTATTTACTTGTGTAAATGTGTGTAAATTTATATTTATTCAGTTTTTATTAAATTCAGTAATAATATTGACTAATATGAAAATATTCATATGATTTATTTACAATAGTTTGTAGAGTAATATTTTCTCTCTTTTAGTAGATATTTTACATGAAAGACTTGCTTTGCTTACCAAATAAAGTGGATCTAATTGGATTCACATTGTAAGCATTCAATAAAAGTTAACAAGGTATTACTTTTTATTTCATAAATTAAGGTTTTAAAAATGATACACCCAAAATCATACCAGATAAATCCGCAGATTTTTAACAAAACTTGCAAACTTTGCAGAAATAGCAAAAAATGTCCGCAGATTCCATCTGGCCCTACCCATAACTCATTAAGAGAATAAGCACAACACTTAAAATAGCAAAAATGTATTCAGATTCTTAATGTTTTTGTGCCATGACCTTTATATTTTGCACTTAGATCGTTAAAATAGAGCCTCATATTTGTGCATATACTGTACATTAGATTAGTCAGTGCTGAAGCCAAATCTGGAGCTAATCTAACAAAAATAACTTATGATTATCGTCCAAAATTAGTACGCTTAAATTTATATGTTAGAGAAAAATATTCAATAAAAAACTTTAAAAGACCAAATTGAAGAGAAACAAAAAACAAAAGATAGATATAAAATTGTAAAAAAAAAAAAAAATTCCCAATATTGTTTGGTGACTAAAATATAATTTTTATAAATATATCCATTTAATAAATCTGTTTGGTTTAAACGCACCAAAATACATTACCGTGTATTCACTGAGAAATCGATAAAAAAAAATCATTTTCAAAATGGGGTGTACTCATTTATGTGGTGCACTGTATATTGTAGATTTTTACAAAAAAATCCTTGTCGCTTTTACCTGAATAAACACCATGCTAATGACTCTTCCAGATAATTACAGCTATTTGGGCCTTTTAATCGAAAAACAGAAAAAAAAAAGTCTGGTTTCCATAACCCAAATAGAGTCTAGACTCTGGTGAGAGGAAAGCGGCTAATGAGGTGTTTCAGATGTAATGCTTGTACCGAGGTCATCAATTTTTCAAGTCATTTCTCGGATGTTGTTGGTTCACTGGCAAATGCTAATTTGCATGTTGAAGCAGTCGGGATGGAAAGGAACATTTCGTTTGACTTGTGATTGTGTTACAGGGACGCGTGTACCTTTTCAAATCAGAGAGCAGCATAATAAAACATTATTAAATACAACACTGTTTACTGCTATGTGACTTAATTAGTTTATACTGTATGCATGAAGGTGTTGAGACATGTTTTAGCAGGTGTTTTAGCAGATCTACGTTTACACAACCTTTTAAATTCACTAGAATAGTTTATTTTAGGTGTTTGGGGAGCCACAAGCTAATTTAAAAAATGATAAATACTATTAATAAACACAGTCATATCCCACTACAGCCCAAGACTAATTACTCACTGATGCTAAGCAGGGCTGAGCCTGGTCAGTACCTGCATGAGAGACCACTTGGGAACACTAGGTTGCTGTTGGAAAGTGGTGTTAGTGAGTGCTCAACCTGTGGTCTGTGTGAGTCCTAATGCCCCAGTGAAGTGAAGGGGACACCATACCGCAGCCGTCTTTCGGATGAGACATTGAACCGAGGTCCTGACCCTCTGTGCTCATTAAATATCCCATGGCACTTCTCGTAAAAAGTAGGGGTACAACAATGTCCATCGGCCCTCACCGATTGGCTGTATCACTTTCTCTCCACCCCCCTATACAGTAGTTGATGTGTGGTGATCACACTGGTACTGTTGTCCTGTGGCTGCTGTCGCATCATCCAAGTGGATGCTGCACACTGGTGGTGGTGTGGAGAGACCCCCTCTCAAGATTGTGAAGCACTTTTGGTGTATGGCCATATACAATGAATGCACAATATAAATAAACATTACTTACTTACAAAACGTTTGTCTATAATTGAGGTTTTGGAATTAAAAGCACTACGTATGCCACAAAAAAAGAAAGTGGGTTAAATGTAATGATTTTATAAATGTCTTGCACAGACTGAATCCTGACCATGCTTGGTACTGTATATTGTCAGGAACCACAGGTTGACACCACATTTTGTGTCCACTGAATTAATGTTATGAAATACTTCTTAAAGACTTCTTAAAAAAAGTTAATTAATAAATACTTCTAACAAATTGTATTCCTTTTTGGATAATTTATTTAGAGAATTTTTGAGAACTCCCTATTAAATGAACATCATAATATGTTTTACCACAACATTGAAATAAGCTGCAAAAAACATTTTCCTGCATGGCTATAAAAACAGTTGTCTGTGTTGTATGTTGTTGTACACAAATGTTCAGATAAACAAAAAATCTGTATAAAATATAAGTACAATATATAAGTACACATTAGTTAATGCATTAACATTAACAGTATGAAATAGCTACATTTGTTACACACATTGATCATTTAATATAATTGTATACAAATATACATTATATAAATAATATTATAATTCTACATTAGTTTCTAGGTATAAGATATTTTTTATGCAATTTTATTCTAAAACTTTTATTAATAAATTATAATTATTATAAATAATGAATAGTTATTCACAAATCTTAAAGTGCCTACAATAAAAAAAAAAAAGCTATATGTCATGCATGTTGCCACGTTCACAATCACCACATACTGTACTAAATATTGGCAAGTGCACCAAAGGAGTTCACAACATATCATATGGAACCAATTCAATCAAGCTCCAGCATCTTTAAAGGCATGTAATTACCGTAATAAAGGACTTTAGGGAATAGTAAACACAAATCAAAGGTTACGTTCGATACCTGGCACACCGAGTTGTTAGATTTAAGACTGAAACAGACATCTAAGAGCCGCGCTTTGATTCTCCACGTCAATTAAAGGAAAACACTTGTTGTGATTACACACAAGCTTGAAATCCAAAGCAGAGCTATTGTTAAATTGCTGGAAATTGCAGACATTAACTTGGCGATTTGCATTTAATAACCTCATCCTCTGAGAAGGTGAATGAAAACCCCTTGCTCCTGCAGTCTAAATAAATGAAGATTGATATAATTTAGCAAGAAAAAAATATTCTTTGCTCTATGGTGGACCTTAATCAGGGCCTGGTGTGTCTTTCTGCCTGTCCAGTGCGACAGACTGGTTACACTTCAAATCATCTTGAAGATTGAGGTGGGAAATTGGGTCTTATTTCCCCATATGCTGAAAATAATCAGAGTAATTTCTCTCTGACGGCTGGAGCCACAATTGCATGATGAAAAGGGAGATTGATAATAAAAATCAAGCTGTCTCATTCTTGTTCTGGAAAGGGCAGGCGTGCGAGCACACGAAGCGCTGATTGCCTCACAGTTGCATTCGGTCTAGCTGTGACCTTGGAACATGTGACCTCCATGTGAACATCATGAAAATATTTAATGGCGACTTTAGTGAAGATAATGAATTGTAGTACAGTTGGTATTATGTTCTGAAATGTACTGCTAAAATAACCAGTGTTTTTTGGAGAATACTGCATTTGTGAGATTTTTTTTAAATAAGATAAGATTTGTTTTTTAAATAAACCAACACTTTTACTAAGCAAATACGCAATGAATTGCATTTATAATGGTAACGAAAACACTATTATTTTACTAAATGTTTCAAGGTTTTCATAAACAGCACTGTGCAAATAAATAATAATAATAATAATAATAATTAAAGCTGCAAGCAGCGATGAAAGGGACCTCGCACAACCGGCCCACCGCCGCCCGGTGGCCCCACCACGACAGCGAACAGCGTACGATATAAATTTAAGCCGAAACATACAAAAAACCTGAGAAAATCACAGATTTATGCCAAACTTCCTCCTGTCAGCAGGTGGCGCTACGACCGTGACTACCTATTGGCACGTGGATGTCTTCAGGAGAGGAATTTTATCAACCGTGCGAAGTTTCAGACTGATCGGATATTGTTTGGCTGAGTTATAACTACTTCCTCCTCCGTGGCGAAACGTCGATGTTTGTCAGTCCGCCACGGACACGCCCCTCGGTGAAAACTCTAGATCTTCGCAATTTAACATCGCCAAGGCCTTTAGATGATATAACCCAATTTTGGTGTCGATCCGATTAAATCCCTAGGAGGAGTTCGTTCAAATACAACGCCTGGAAATGGCAAAAATGCCACTTTTTCGCCGAAGGAAGTTAAAAATATCTGACTTCCTGTTGGGTTTGAGATATCGCTCCAAGAGACTTTTTTGTAGGGTCTGGCATGTTTGAGGTGTGTGCCGATTTTCGTGCGTGTGCATGATTCGTGGCTCGGGGGCTAGTCCGTCAAAACTTTCTAGGTGGCGCTGTCGAGTCATTTTGCCACGCCCGCTTCCGAGACCCCTAATAAACGTAAATTTTCGCCGATTCGGGGGCGTGTGCAAAGTTTCGTGAGTTTTCGGGCACGTTTAGACCGCCAAATTGGCGATTCATTCCGGAGAAGAAGAAGAAGAAGAAGAAGAAGAAGAAGAAGAAGAAGAAGAAGAAGAATAATAAACAGAGCAATTACAATAGGGCCTACGCACCGTTACGGTGCTCGGTCCCTAATAATAATAATAATAATAATAATAATAATAATAATAATAATAATAATAATAATAATAAATGGTTTAGGCCACCATTAGATTTGTTGTTTTAGCAAAGAGAAAAGCATTGAAGGGCTTCATGGACTGGCCTTCACAGAGTCCAGAACTAAATATAATAGAGGCACTGTGGAATTGCCTGGATAGAGGATGGATGGATGGGATGGGATGGGATGGGATGGGATGGGATGGGATGGGATGGGAAGGACGGACGGACGGACGGACGGACGGACGGACGGAAGGAAGGACAGAAGGACGGAAGGACGGATAGACAGATAGACAGATAGACAGATAGATAGATAGATAGATAGATAGATAGATAGATAGATAGATAGA
>CAIGQQ010026964.1:5248580-5282377 GCA_903798035.1 Danio albolineatus | reverse complement strand
AGATAGATAGATAGATAGATAGATAGATAGATAGATAGATAGATAGATAGATAGATAGATAGATAGATAGATAGATAGATAGATAGATAGATAGATAGATAGATAGATAGATGCTTATTAAAGGGCAAGCGTGCAAGCACACATATCGCTGACAGAATATGTAATGGTGACTTAAGTAAAGATAATTAATATTATAGCTGGTATTATGTTCTGAAATGTGCTGCAAAAAATTCCAGCTTATCAAAAGTTTGGTGACTAAGACTATGTTTTTCAAAATAAATCAATACCTTTACTAAAGCACTGAATTAAATTTATAATAATAACAAGATTTCTATCTCTCATAATAGCTGCTCTGTTTTAATTCCATAAACATGGCACTGAGCAAATGTTCTAGGTCACCATTAGATGTGTTGATTTAGCAAATAAAAAGCATTGACTTGGTACTCATGGGGGGGGGGGATAAATAAATAAAATTAAAATTAAAATGAATAAATAAATAAACAAACAAGTAAGTAAATAAATAAATACTGTAAAAAAGGCTTGGTGCAAAAGGAGATAGTAATGCATTCTTACTTTTGAAAATAAACTTTTTTCAGAAAATAGTTTTATATTTTGTGTACATATTTTCTATGTTAATAAAATAAGACCAAAAAATGTATATGGATGGCCCTTGAAACTTTGATAAAATACAAGAGCTGGTGGAGGTCAGACTTTTGCACGATACTGTATATTAGGCAGCATTTGTGACATAAAATGTATTAATAATTGATATGACCGAATGGAACAAAACATAATTTATTATTTTCACAAGTCAGGATAATAAATATAAAGCTAAACTACACAACTGCTCCAGTCATCCTAAATCTTCTGTAAATGAAACATCAAATTGAGGGAACTGCATCATGGGATACAGTACGCAATGCATTACACTGACATGCAGGTCATCCAAATTATTCAGCAACTGCCCATACACTGCTCATGACACTCACATTACGCTATTCCACCACAGCCGGTGATAAATCAACTTAGACTAAAAGCAGCTTTTACATTACATCATCAAAAAGCAGCATAAACTATGATACCATTTTGCCATCTAATTGGATGTGAATTATTCAAGCGTATAACTCAGTAAATAATATGATTCAGCTATATCTACACAGTAATTAAATAGCCCTTGATGAGCAACGGAAGAAGCCGGATGCTTAACAGTGAAAGGTAGAGGACTCTTAAACAGGGATGCTAATGACAGTATGTCTTGTATGAATAAAAAGCATCATGTCGTCCAGTACAGCATGAACCTCTCAGCGGCCAGTGTGTATCTGGCAGGAGACACTCAATGCTTTCCGTCTAATGCAATTTATCAGCCAATTCCATCCATCTAATACAAGCCCGGCACTTTAAGACTCATGCTACTTAAGATATTGCAACCACATACACATGCGAGCACAAAAACACACACATACAGTACTGTGCAAAATTCCTGACCACTAGTATTTTCACCAACTAAAATGATTTGAAGTCAGTTATATCTTTTCGTGTAGAGTGTCAGTAGAAAACATCAGTTTATGTTTCGAAACATATCAGCATTGGTATTGGAATATGCAAATCTGCTATAGTCCCATTACAGATTGATGTGAGCAGTGCAGATTTGCATATTGTGATACTATATTAATTATAATTTTATAATAATCCATTATCAAAAAAATTATTTTACTTATAATGTAACCAATATTATAATAACCCATGATTTGATGAGTCATTGTAAAGTTTAACTCTAACAGATTTTAATTTGGATGTGTTCTATAAGACCTGTAACTGTGTAAGATTAAGCTAATTTAAACCAAGTTATAAAGTTTGCAGCTTCAAAAGTACACAGTGTGAATTTGCATATGATTCTTGAATTTCTGTACCTTGATACTGTTCGATTCCAAAAAAACAAACAAAAAAACAAACATAAAATACAGTTTATATCATTTGTATCTTTACTTGACAGAATGATCACTGTGCTACATACTGTATGGCAGATCACACTGTTATGTCTCTTTTCTTTTTCATTCCTTTTAAAACCTGTTTTAACACATCTTAAATGATTTTTTATGTGTTTTAAATTTTTTTTATACTTGTTTCTTTCATTCTTGTTTATGTAAAGCACTCTGAATTACCATTGCCTTACCTTCATCTATGATTTTAATATTATATTTTAATCAGATCCTCCCCTACAAATTAATTGCACTCAATCTAAAATGATAAATTCTTTCCAAAAAATAATCTTGTTAAAGTTATATTTTTATCAATAAAGAAAATATCAGTTTTTGTTTTATGCAATATCATGGAGCCCTATTTACAAACAGTTGCTATTAAATGTAATGAGATTTTTGTCTGCAAAGGCAGTTTGACAGCAAGCAGAGCTCCACACAGATCTGATCTCACCAGAACCAGAAAACACAACCGAGACAAACTAAATCCGATTGTAACTACACCTCCAGGACATTTCAGGAATCTGGCTGCAAATTGACCTGAAAACTATGGGCCAGATTTGTCTTTTTGGCATTAAAACAGTACTACCAGTATTTACTAAACACACACAGCAATTCAGCACAATTTGTGCTGAAAATGTGTGAACAATGTTATATTACCTGACCTTACTGAATATCTATTTGTAGGTGCTTCCTGGTCAGATGCAAACTTTATAGCAGGGGAGTATTTGAATGAATCATGCAACATGATTTACTAGTGTTTGTGCTACTCAAATTACAGGGTATTTGCACCATTATTTAACACCTAAAAATAGCATGTCTTAAATGCTGAGCTTGAATTGGCTGAAGTTGTTGTTGCTAGAGGAAGCACCGTACATGAAGATTTCTTTCCACACATATTTATTTGAAAGGCCAGAAGAAAATACCATCCAAACAAAAACAATCGTTGCTAAATATGTTATTTTTTAATTTGTGTCAGAAATTAAAAGGCAATTTAGGACAAATTACCAAATATCAGTGTGATCTTTGTTCCCTCAGACAGCATGCGATACAGTATACACCTCTACATCTTGTAGACTATCTCAGATGAATGAAGTCAGATTTGACTTACTATAAGTAAACATGAGGCCTATTCTACCTATTTTATAATATATTTTTTGGCCAATCAATCAATCAATCAATAAAAACTATACCTTTGTTCAATTTGTGTACTAAGGCTGCTATTATTAAATGAATAATTATGCTAACATAGACTAAAATTGACATCATGATTATCAATTATATTCTTAGCTCCCATCCAAGAGCTGCTTTAATCACATAAAGAGAGTAACACCAAATGTTGATTTCATTTACTTAATAGAATGGAATAAGGGCAGCACAATGTATAACATATATGATGTATAATGGATAACATATGCTGAATAAGTTGGTGGTTCATTCTGCTGTGGCGACCCCAGATTAATAAAGGGACTAAGCCAAAAAGAAAATGAATGAAGACATAGACATATTAAACAAATTTAATTGTCTTTAGTGTATGAGTGAGTGTGTATGGGTGTTTCCCAATACTGGGCTAGAAGGGCATCCGCTGTGTAAAACACATGCTGGAATAGTTGGTGATTCATTCTGCTGTGGCGACCTCTGAAATAGAGACTAAGCTGAAGGAAAATGAATTAATTGGAATGATAAATAATGTCTATTTATGGCATAACTTTTGAAAGTCTTTATGGCATTACTTTTGAAAGAACATATGCTGGATGGGTTGGCGGTTCATTCTGCTGTGGCGACCCCAGATTAATATAGGGAATAAGCTGAAAAGAAAATGAATGAATGAATGTAAACTGAACTTTCCTACTGTCACTGTGTACCAAAAGATTTGACGTCTTTTTGTTGGTGGTGGTGAAAATACTATTGATCTAAGATGTTAACAGTACTGTAGTCTTCAGACAAGAGAACAAAACATGCCAACCGCAGTGTCCTCTCCTGACAAACCAAAACAGAGAAATAATGGATCACCAGACAAATGAAGGTGGAATTAAATTAGAGTGGTTCATTATTTTAATGGATGATTGAGCTGAGTCAACGCTTTGGCTTTACAGTGTTTACAGCACAGCTCCTATCGTTGATGTATGGATTTTTCATAAGAGCAAAGACTGTTGACTGTCAGTTTGCGTAACAAATCGGTCTGTCTGAGGTAGTTAACCTTGATGAGGTCCAGGACACGCTCTGATTAGTGTCGAACACAAAACAGCTGGCATTTTGACCCAGATGTTACCGTAAAGATATAATATTACATCAGCAGAGCTAAACCTTTAGTCCACACAGTCCATCTGAAAGAACAATTACAGGACATAAAACAACAATACAATTATGTGAAGCATCTACTGTAGACCTGGGTGATGTAGTCATTGATTTTTCTTTTCTTAAAGGGGTGGTCCACTACAATATCATATTTTAAACTTTAGTAGATGTGTGATGTAGCAGTGTAAACATAAACAACACCTCTGAATGTAAGACACTCAAAGACACCAAAAAGAGACATTGGCTTTTCCAGAGTTAGCTTAGCAAAGCCTACAGCGAATACAGTTTGGGGACTACAAAAAAATACATCCTGGTTAATGATGTCATAAACCCTTCAGGTTACAAGCATACACCCCACGCAGCAAAGGATGTGCTGTAATGTTATAGCAGGATGCTTTCTGGTGACATGGAGCCGATCCGCGAATCTCAGCACATTATGTTAGCTGACCAATCAGAGCCTCTTGTGGGCAGGCTTTTGGAGGAACTAGGAAATATGACCTTAAAAACATTGTTTTCTTGTTAGCTGTGTAGCTGTATATAATTAAAGTAAGATGTATGAAAAAATAACGTTCTTTTTCACAAATGAAGCATGAGCACACATTGCTTTGCACCCCATAAACACAATCGAGCTTTAAAAATACACTCTGGATCACCCCTTTAAGGCAATATGTAGTTGGAAGTATTTTTGCACAACACCGTAAAAATATACTATATTGTTTTTGAGTATTACAATAATTATACTTTCATAACATTTCCCTAAAGAAATGCTTGGCAATAGATATTTTTCTAATCTAATTTAATCTAATTCAGGCTAAAAAACAGTCAAGGTGTAAACATGTTGACATGTCTACATACACACATATAACATTTAGTTGTAGTTTTTGTTAATAATAAATTTTGCTGAGAGCATTTGTGGCCAAACTTAACAAAAACAAACAAAAAAACAACAACAAACAAACAAGCAAGCAGGCAAATAAATAAATAAACAAAGCTATAAATGTTGGGACATGTTTTTACTTAAGGAAACATTTCTTCTGGTCACTAACCTGAGTTAACGTGATAAATTTAAAATGGAAGGGCATGGAGCCAGTCAATAAATATCCAATACTGCTTCAATAACATAGCTATAAACATAGATATAAAGATAGATATAAACATTGAGTTTGGTGAATACGGTTTTAACGTCTACATTTTCTCCATCTTTACAACTTAGTTGCCATGACAACACGACCCTATATAAACCCTCAAATAAACAGCAATACAACGCAAATATACATTTGTAGAATTACTGCTTATTTGTTTATTCAATCAGCTCACTGCATTCACAAATGGTTGCCAGAAGCTCCTGCTTGGTTCATTTTTTGTCTTTAGGCAAAACAAAACAGCTTCTAAAAACATGGGAGAATAATCTCTAAAAGTAAAAAGAACTTGTCCAGTAGCTTTTAAAAATGTATATATATTTTTCCAATAAAAAGCTATTCCTCTTTTTCAGATATTTCACTAAACCAATCACAATGTATTCACCCTCATTTTCTTTTGGAAGGAAGGAAGATAGGGTGCCACGGTGGCATAGTGGGAAGCACATTCACCTCACAGCAAGAAGGTCGCTGGTTTGAGCCTCGGCTGGGTCATTTGGCACTTCTGTGTGAAGTTTGCATGTTCTCCCCGTGGTTATGTGGGTTTCCTCTGGGTGCTACGGTTTCCCCCACAAGTCCAAAGATATGCGCTATAGGTGAATTGGGTAGGCTAAAATTGTCCGTTGTGTATGTGTGTGAATGAGTGTGTATGGATGTTTCCCAGAGATGGGTAGCAGCTGGAAGGGCATCCCCTGCGTAAAACAAATTCTGGATAAGTTGGTGGTTCATTCCGCTGTGGTGACCACTGTGGTGAAAGGGAAATTTCAACAAATTCAAAAGAACTTAGCATTCAAAACACATTTCAAGTGGAGGACGTCTAGCTTACCAAGTCCCTCTTTTAGTTATTTGCTCTTTCTCTCTCTCTATCTTTCGCCTCACTCACACACACACACACACACACACACACACACACACAGTAATAAAGCAAGTAAGAGATAAATTGTGCGGAGAGATAACAGATCAATCAGTCCTGAAGGCTTGACAGCAAGGGACAGTTTGTCTTATTTCCAGCCACCCTCAAGCAGTCAAGTGCTATCAACTGGTGAGCTGTGCTGAGCTTATCCTGCCGCTCTGAGCTCTGGCTCTCTGTCTCTCTCTGATTGTCTCACTCTCAGAGTCTGTCTCAATCTCCCTCACCTACAGGTTCCATCTCCTTTGCCTGGCCACTCATTTGTACACGTTTCCTCTCCCACAGCTTATTGCCTCTTTTCTGACACTTCTGTTTGACCCCCAATCTTCCTTGCACTTGTACAACAACCATCTGCCTGTTGCTTTCTAATTTTCAATTACACTCTACTTTTAATGCCTCAGTTAATATTTATTTAAAAGGATAGTTCAATTATATTTACTCCTTATTTACTCTAATTCCAGTGTTTCCAAACGTTTCTGAGTTTCTTTCTTCTGTTAAACACAAAAGAGGATATTTTGAAAAAAGCTGAAAATCTCAAATCATTGACATTGTAAGAAAAACAAAAACAATTTAAGTCAGAGGATAATACATTTTTATTTATTAGATTCTGGGTCAGTTTTTGAGGGCCAGAGCAGTTTGTATAAAAATAAATAAATAAATAAATAAAAATAAAAACTTCTGTCAAACTAATCAATAACATTCATAAAAACTCTAAAGTTTAAAAAAAAGCATCGGTCTTACACCAAAAGTATTTAAAAGTATTTTAAAGACCAGCATCACAATATCAACTCCACAGTGTTGTTTGTTTGATGGCTTCACCTTAGTTCATTTTTTTATTTATTTACTCATTCCTTTTTTTATGTTTATTGAGAGAATTCTAGCCTGTGTTGGGCTGAACAAGTGCACTGAAGTCAGGTTGAATGTCAGGTGGCTATGCAATGTAATGATCATCCCTGAGAGTGGATCTGTATCTGCATTTCTTAAATTGTTAATTAGTCTGCCTTTATTATTGTTTAATTCCATACAAAGTGTGAAGCTGCCTGCATGGTTGGTTCCTGACACATTACTCGTGGTTCGCTCCTTGCACTCTGAAAAAAAAGTTGAAAAATTGTGGCGCCTGCGTGAGCGTGACATACCGCATATGCATTTCTTCTTATTTGCGAGCTGAACCCGCGCGTCTCCATTTAAAATAACAAAACTGAGCGTACAAAAAACGCTATATGTGAAAGTACTCTTTTGTTGCAATGTCAGACCTGTGCATTGAAAGGCCTTGTTTGCAGTTGAATTTAAATTATTAATTTATTAAATAATAAGTAATAAAAACTTCACATGGGCCATTCAAATAAGTTTAGCGGGCCGCATGTGGCCCCAGGGGCCATAAAATGCCCTGATTTAAACCAAAGGTTACATGTTTCCGGCTTCAAAAAAAAGAAGAAAGTTAAACAGGCTTAGAACAAGTGATTGAGAGTAAATGATTGCAGAATATTAAGTTTTAAGTGATCTATCCGTTTAAATGTAATGAATTCCAATTGATTTGAATTATTATGCATATTACCTAAATTTGTCTAATTTACTGCTACTTAAACTGACGATGGAAATCAACGATTTATTGTTATTCTAAATAATGCTAAGATGATAATAAGATTAATAAGTTAACAGTAAGATTTGTCAAATGATATTCACATTGCAAGCAACCTTATCCAAAGGAAAATGTTCTGTAAATGAGAAGCTTGATTAATAGTACAAAGAATAAATGACAATTTAGAGCCTTTTAATGATTATATGTGATGAATAATATGCAACATGTCTAATGTCTATCTCAGATGTGCGTCTATGGAAACAAAAAGTGTTTGTTAATTTATGTTATTGTCTTGTTAAAATTTAACAGGATATTGCACAAGTTAAGGAAAATGCGAAAAGTTTCCTGATGAACATCCATGATGTGCTAAAAACTTGTGTTTAAATAATCAGCACACTTTATCTGCCTTTACGTAGCTCACAAGAATACAAGTTTAAAGGGCTGGCTGAATAATCAGACTTATTTTTGACATTTGATCACTATTATTTTTGTTGTGGTCTAATCACTACTACGATTATGGGTTTCTTACCCTTTATCCGCAATCCAGTCTTACGCATTTCATTGGTTAAACATGATGCAGATTTTATTTAACGAGAGTTATAATAACATTTAGAAGAATGTGAATAACTACTTTGGAACTATAATCAACTATAGTTTAGGCAGACAGACATGCATAAATGTCTCTGGCTATATGAGACTATCCGTACTGGCTCGACTGAAGGTGCTACTTGGCCTGAAAAGTTTTGAGAACCACTGCTTTAGCACATCAGCCAATATCTTTTGCAGCCTGTCACCTTTCAGTTTTTTTTATTTCAGGCTGATGGTGCATCTTGTTTACCTGGCAGGGTCTGAGTGATCTATCTGAGAAGTGTTAAGGCTGCTGTGAGGTTCTGTGGGCTGACCTGAGTTCAGAGGGTCTCTGTGTTCGGCATGTTTGCTTTATATAGATGAATGTCAGAGACCCAAAGCAAAGAAGCTCAGACTCACACATGGTGCCCTGTATGGACAGATAGGCTTGATATTTGAGAACTAAAAATGAGGATGTCATACGGCTGCAAGATTTTTTCTTTTAACAATGTTTTTGAAAGAAGCCTCTTGTAAAGTCCTCTTTTAGGACTGCATTTATTTTGATCACAAACACAGTAAAATCATTCAACAAAACCCTGGAACATTACTAAAATTTTAAATAATTGTTTTCTATTTAGCGGTTCATTCCGCTGTGGCGACCCCGGATTAATAAAGGGACTAAGCCGAAAAGAAAATGAATGAATGAATAATTGTTTTCTATTTAATCAATGTTGAAGTGTTATTTATTCTGGCAAAGCTGGGTTATACTTGTCTTCAGGCACAAAACCGTTCTTGTCCACTTCAGTTATAAGGGTTGCCTCAACCCAGCAGAAATCTGAAAGTCTCTTTAGGATTCATTTAAATGCAACTTTGTAAGATCTGCAACACTACAAGCTTGTGCAATAACATGCAAAAAGCCTTGGTTTTCAAAATGCTTTTTTTTTTAATGAAATGGCCAATTTAGCACTGGAGATTTCGTGGCTAAATTTGACTAATTTGACAATGAGAAACATTTATTGTTCTCTGATGAGTCCACCTTAATTGTCTTTTCCACATCCGAGAGAGTTACGTTGTGGAGAAGCCCCAAAGAAGTACCACCCAGACTGTTGCATGCCCGGAGTGAAGCATGTGAGTGGATCACTGATGGTTTGGGCTGCAATAACCATGGCATTCCATAGGCCCAATACCTGTACTAGATAGGTGCATCACTGCTAAAGACTACTGAGCCATTCTGGAAGACCATGTGCACCCAATGTTCAAACATATCTGGAAGGTGATGCCGTGTATCAGGATGACAGTGCACCAATACACACAGCAAGACTGCTGACAGAGTGGTTTGATGAACATGAAAGTGAAGTTGAACATCTCCCATGGCTTGCAGAGTCACCAGATTTAAATATTACTGAGCCACTTTGGGGTGTTTTGGAGGAACGAGTCAGGTAACACCAGCATCACGAAGTGACTTTGCCCCTATTCTGCAGGAACAATGCCTAAAATCTCTCTGGCCACTGTGTAGGACTTGTATCTGTCATTCCCAGGACAAATTCATGCTGTACTGGCCCCAAAAGGAGGCCTTACATCATAACGCAAATCATTATGGTCTAAAACCAAGCATTTTATTGTTCAACCTCTGTATTTCTAACAACACTGTAATGTAACGCCAATTGTTAAATGATAAAAAAAGTAATTTACTCTATACAACCAATAAAAGTAATTTAAAAAGTAATTTGAAGTAATTTACTCTATACAACCAATTTTTGTTAAAACTGCACTTTTTGGAAAATATTGCTTTATAATGTACATTAAAACTAGTAAATGCAGACTTAAACATAATTGTTTTTGGTGAAATTACTTTTAGATGGCTGACAACAATAACACATTCTCAAATTTACAAAATAAAAGACAACTAACAAGAACTCTACCTGCTAAGAGTCCAAGCATAGAGGCAGACAGTGTGCTCTTCTAATTAACAGAATAATCCTATACTCTGATACGGTATGGATTTTAATATCGCTACTGTAATATAGAAATGATTTATAGTATGCAAATACCTTTAGTGTATTTATCAAAGTGTATATCAAAGTGTATTTACAGGGTTTCTAGCTTTCATTATAGTCTCAAACAATGACAAATGTGCTATCTGTTTATATTTATTCATTTTAAATACGTCTGCAAGCACTCTCTGCTGATAAAAAAATTCTTGCAGTCCCCCAGCACAACACTAAATGCAAGCCTGCATTCACAAGTCCTTGTGGTCTTTTAATCGTGTACTCTAAATGCATGATAATTTTCCTCCATCAACAGTTTTCTGACAGTTTGACACCAGTCACGACCTATAAAATGCAGCAAACGTTGGCGTCTGTAGGCCGTGTAGTAATGAATGTGTCAGAAATTTTACCACTTAATTACCAGTCACGGAAGACCGGAGGATGTGCTATTGCCTATGAACCTGTTTTTTGGGGCTGCTTAGCACAGACGTGTACAGATTACAGAGAGGGAAACTCTAATGACAATTCACAAGGCGAATGGGAATTTGTCCGGTGAGGAAGGCTCAAGAGAATAGGAGACTATTCAACCCTTTATTCCATCCCGTTTTAAAATTATGCATATAAATCTAAATGTGGTCTTGCCATTAAAAAACCTTCAAATGGTCAATGAAGGGATAAAACCTTCAAGAAGCAGCTGTGACCTTTCATTTCATAGGTCAAGCAATTAAATAAATTAAACTGGAAGGCAATATTGACCTGCTCCTGTCAAGCCTACCAATGAGGGTCAAGAGGGCATTGGCCTCATTCTCATTTTCGCCTATTACTCATGTCCATGTGACATCGTCCAGGGTCAGCACATATTTTCCATAAGTGAAGGCTCTATTAATGTCAAGCCCTAAAATGATGATCGATAATCTGCACGTGGGTGCTTAAGAAAACACTGAGGGATGCTGCATTATACTGATCATTTTACGTTTGTGGGAAGAATCCTATCTTCAACAGCCAGTTTCATAGGTGTAGACACTCCTCTGACTTCCAAAAATAGCATAACATTTTAAACCCAAATCTGTTATGAGCTCTGAGGCTGTTGAATGATGGAATATGCCTTTGATGAAGCCATATGATCGCATTCACTGAAAAATCATGTTTAATAGTGGAACTTGTGGAGTCAAACTACATTACCCACAATGCTGTGTAGAAAAATCTACCAATCAGACAGATGAGAAAAGCACAATGGCATAAGAGATTTTGCTCCGCCCACTCCCATGAAGAACATGCTCTCAAAATAAACAAGTTGTATTTTTTGCATTAAATTTAAATGTATGTTTTCTATAGGTTCAACCATGAACTTTAAACAAATCATTTTATTTTGATGTTTCCTTTAACCAATTTTGTCATTGCAGTTATTTTCCGAAATTAAAGCATGCAGTTGGTACCTTTGTTTTTGTGTTCTTTTTTCATATATTTCTTGGATTTAAATTAAAATGATTCTCCTCATTGGTGGTTGGCTTGCATAAAAAGCTAGCAAACAATCTAATGAAAAACTATGCTATGTTAAAATAGCGTAAAAATCTCATCATATACTCACCAATATATATATATATATATATATATATATATATATATATATATATATATATATATATATATATTTTTTTTTTTTTTTTTTTTTATCTGTTTTTGGATGAAACTCACTGTCTATGTTATACACTATCTGACCAAAGTATTGTCGCCTATCCAAGTTTTAGGAACAACAAATAACAACTTGACTTCTAGTTGATCATTTGGTATGAGAAGTGGCTTATATGAAAGGCAAAGGCCTCTAGATTACGCTTGTTTTACTAAAATTAAAATATAATCATGCCTTGATTTATAATGATTTAATTAGGACAGTAAGGTCTGACTTTGCTTAGACAAAAGTCTTGTCACTTAACAGAAATAATGTACAGTAAAGAATATAAAGTCATGGTGCAGTGGAAAAAGAATTGTGTATGACTCCCATGACCCTGGAGCACTGCATCCATACTCTCTGCAATGACTCAAATAACTTATTAATAAAGTAATCTGGAATGGCAAAAAAAGCGTTCTTCCAGAACTCCCAGAGTTCATCAAGATTCTTTGGATTCATCTTCAATGCCTCTTCCTTCATCTTACCCAAGACATGCTCAATAATGTTCGTCTCTGGTGACTGGGCTGGCCGATCCTGGAGCACCCTGACCTTCTTCACTTTCAGGAACTTTGATGTGGAGGCTGAAGTATGAGAAGGAGCCTGCTGAAGAATTTGCCTTCTCCTGTGGTTTGTATAATTTAATGGGGAGCACAAATGTCTGGATACCTCAGGCTGTTGATGCTATCCACTCTGCAGATCTATCGCACGCCCCATACTGAATGTAACCCCAAACCATGAATTTTCTTTCACCGAACTTGACTGGTTTCTGTAAGAATCTTGGGTCCATGTGGGTTCCAAAAGGTCTTCTGCAGTATTTGTGATGATTGAGATGCAGTTCAACAGATGATTCACATGATAAAAATCAACCTTCTGCCATTTTTCTAAATGACCAACTAGATGTCAATTTATTATTTGTTGCTCTTACAACTGGGATCGACAACAAGACTTTTGTCAGGTAGTGTAGCGTGAAAATCTATTGGGTTCCATATAGGGCTGTGCAATTAATCGAAATTCAATGTCAATTTTGGCCTCCAACGATTATAAAAACATTAAACTACATAAAATGATTATTGCGTCATATTCCTCAGGCTTTCCAGCAGCTTACATTCATTCCTCTGCAAAACCTGTTTCACATGTAAATAAGTGAAATCATGTAATGTGACTTTTGTAGCATGAGACTTTGAATCATTCATGTTTTTAAAAGTACTGTATGAAAATTGTTGTTGTGTGCATAAACTCAGACTCAGCGATGAAGCAGAACACAGACATGTAAAGTCATCTAACAGCATAAGATGCACACCGAAACATCAAATACAAGCAAAAATGTGACGAAAGATGGCGCTTAGTGATTGTTTCACATAGACATTATGACACCTCATTAGATATGAAATAAATTAACATAAAGAGTTACTGTATGCATGAATGGGTATGTTTGACGGTGAATTGGAACTGTGCACCTCTTAAAGTGACAGCGAGTATATTCCTGACACTGACTGTGTGTAACAATATTAAACAAAAAAAAAAAGACAAGGGCAAAAATCACTCGCTGCTCTTGACTGAAGGATTTTAAGACTGAAGGATTGAAGTAGCTTTAATACAAAAACAAATAAAGCTTAATTCCTACAGTGAAGATGCTTAAAGCCCAGTGTCTTTCATTTGTATATTTAATTTTTTTTTCCTTTCCATCATTTTGAGGACTTTTTATGTAGTTTATTGCTTACTACGTCCTATTCTGCTTTTATGTTGAGAATGGTTTAATTATATGTGAAGTTTCACAAACTAATTTCGAGAGGAGCATGTGATATGATTGACTGCAGCGGGTTTTTATAACTAATCATTAGCTAGCCAATCGAATTATCCCAAATTTAATATAAATATCCAGCCTAAGCTTCATTCGCCATCTTCGTTTTGGAACCCAACCTTCCCTTCTCCCTCCACCTCAATACTAGGATAATATGGCTGCTGCCTCACGGCAAAAAGGCCACTGGTTCGAGTCCTAGCTGAGCCAGCTGGCACTCTCTGAGCAGAGTTTACATGTCCTCCCCGTGTTTGTGTGGGTTTTCCGGGTACTCCGCTTTACTTTCACAGTCTAAAAACATGTGACACAAGTGAATTGTAGTAACAGTCACAAGCACTTAATGTGTACACACTGAATTGATTCCTATAGAACCATCTTAATCCAGGTATAGGCAAAAAATGAACCAGGGGGCTCTCGAGAACTACCTCATCTCGTATCCCTCCTAATGCTCATTAACCAGGTGGGAGCCTTGGGCTCATCTATCTCTGAGCTCAGAGTTCTCTCCTGGGACAGCATGCCAAATTTGCTATTAAAGTCAAGCATTATCTAAGTGTGAACTCTTCAAGTAGTTAAAATAGCAATATTTATTAAAGAGAGGAAAAAATATGAATAGTGTAAATGTTCAACCTCCTATGTTTATGTACACTTATTTTAGCAATAGGCAATAAAAAAATACATATTTTTTGCTATAAAATTTTAAATACAAAACCTTAGATAAAATGCTTATTTTCGAAGAAAATTTCACATGGCTTTTGCATCTGAACTCTTCACATATATGATCGAACGTTTTGGTCATTTGTCCCACAGATAAACCTTTTAAATAACCGTGATTTTGATTTTCTGGTTATGATTGAACGTTGCTTGGATATCTAAGCTCTTTGAAAGATTTTATTGTGTGCTCATACAGGTATTGATTGGCATGATGTTGAGGAAATAATGATACATTTTATGTTTGGGTAAACTATTCATATGTAATGCTATTTAGTCCAAACAAAGTTTTCTTGTGTTCGACACTGGCTTACATGGCATTATTTTAGCTTACAGAAAACATAATACCAGAGAATTATGTTAAACTAGGTAAACAAACACAGCATTGTACATATACTCATGAAAGCATGTCTTGAATCTGAATTTTAAAGAATGCTTTGTTAGAAACAAGAACACTTACGATTATGCAAATCTAAGCATATGTAATCACTTCAATCCCTTCAATAAATACTGTTTGTGCAATGGATATTGATTATATATTCCAGGACCAGGAAAAATATATTTTATACATAATTACAAGCTATTGTGGAAGGATCAGAAACCTCCAACTCCAACACAGTGGATCAGTGATGCCCTCTTCTTCCTCTAGACTTTCTAGAGGTTTAGCTAATCATTTTGTAAAAAGCTGGGAGCTATTTAGAAAATATATCCAAGAACATGTTTTATTGTCACCTCATACAGTTTCCCGAAAAGTGGATTGGTCTTCGTGGACCAGTTGAAAGGCCCCCAATATATATATTGAACTTGAGTGTATTTTACTTACAGTTTTCTTTGAAAAAATTGTGTCCTTGTGTCCACATTTTTTTTTTTTTTTTTGCTGCCACAGTCCCCATTTGTGTCACCCACCTCACACATCTTATTCCTGCATGGGAATATTCACCCGCAGTTTTGGCTCCGTTACATCTGAACATAGATACAACCTCTCACATGACAGAAGTTATAGGCACAGCCAATCACAATGTTCATCTGTGTTTGGAGGCGGTACAACTCAACTAGAGAATGTGATGTAACCCTTTTTCCATTGGTTTATGTTGACAGTGCTATTTTTTTTTACTGAATTAAATGATTGGTGGGGACTTTTCAATAGTCGATGGTATTGGTGGGGACTTATCCCCTAGCTCTGCCCATGACTATTTACATGCCTGTTTACAGCAGACCTGAATTGCGTTGTCTGCAATTTACATTTTGTCATGTCTATATATATATATATATATATATATATAAATAAAATAAAAATGCAATATATAAACATGCTGTGCTCCAAAAAATATATTTGTATTAGGGCAACATGAAGGTACTAAGTTAACTTAGGATTTACAAATTTAAGTGGATTGAACATAAAACAATTAAGTTGTCCCTGCCAAAAAAAAGAATTGTGTTGTTTCAGCTCATTTTAAATGAGTAGTTTGAACAAACAGCCAACATCATTTTTGAGTATAACAAGCCAAATTTACATAAAAAAAGAGACATACAATGACTACAATGTAAATAGTGTCTGGCTGAACTGTATTTTAGGTGCTTTGTAAATAAAAATGTTATGTGCTCTAACTGTCGCAACGGTTTATAGCAAATCCACCCTAAAAGCAATCAAAGAGAGCATCGGGCATCCACTAAAACACCTAACGAACAGAAGAGCACAATATTTTCATTCTGACCTACAACTACAATAAAAACGTCACAATGCATAAAAACACAACGAAGCCCACAAAACATCAGCACTTCAACAGTAAATTCTATCACTGCTTTCTGCGCAGGCTACCATTTCTTGTCTTATTTCTCAGTAATACACTCAGATTTAAGGTAAAATATGATGGGCAAACTTATTTCGCTCTCTCTCTCTCAAATGCTTAAAGCCTGAAAAGGTGATGCATGTACATCCATTTTTCAGCTCAGTAGCGACAGCTGTATCTGCTGACAGGTATGTATACGTCTAATCCTCAACAAACTGGGACAGAATGACAGTGCGACACTGATGCGTGGCATCCCAGTGAGTTTCCACCCCTGCATTCACGGTTACAGTCATGTCTTCCACTTTACACAGCATACTGGTCTCACTGTCAGGGTAGCTGAAGATCCTACCAGTAAGAAAAGTAAAACCAGCCAAGGTATCTGTGAACAAAACCATCTAACATCACAAAAACAAATTTACTGGTAAAATACAAATGAATCTATTGATGCAAAATAGAAATAGTTTTTTTTTTTACTTTAAGATTTTTTTGTTTGTTTGTTTCTAGTCAAAATATATTCTAAAAAAAAAGAAGAAGCATTTTCTTGACAAGTAAAAAAAATATTGTCTTGTTATAGATATATATAGATACATATATGTATATATATGTATAGATATATAGATATTTAAATATTTTGACTGGAAACAAGACAAAAAGCAACAAAAGCATTTTTGCATTGTAGAAAATTCAGGATGAGGCAAACCGGATAATTCTGGAAAATGATTATTATTGATACTAAAATTACATATATAAGAAGCAACAGAATTACAGAAAGAATGCTTAAAAAGACAACAGATAAAACAATAGAAATAACGATTAAAATAACAATAGAATAACAGAGAGATAGAATGACATATAAAACTGAAAAAATAAATATAGATCAAAAAGTCATGGCAAAATTAGCTTTTATATTACTTTAACTCATTAAAATTAGTTAATCAGGCTTAAACTTAATTTTCTTTAAGTTCTACAATTGTTTTTATTTTTAATAATGTCTAATTAACGTTAGTTGAAATAACCTACAAATATAGGGCAGGAACAAATTTATTAGAGTGCACTGTAAAAAACATTTTTAGTAACTAGTCAACTAGGGATGTGCAATTTATGAAAGTTGAATTGCAATCGCAATTTGAAATGTTGCGATTAGTTAATCACAAAAGGCTGCGATGTGAAATACATTTAATACAGCAAAATACAGCAAATGCATGACTGCCGTCTGTGTGTGACAGTTTTACTAGCCATTTGAGGGAGCACGCTTTTATTCTGCCCAATCAGAATTGTGCATCCGAACCATGCGGAACGCCCACTATAAAAGAAAATAAAAATAAAAATAAAACAAAGCACAGATCAGTGGGATAATGGCGTCTGCTGCTTCAAAAGCATTAATAGACGAATTAAAATGAAAGAAAAACAGCATTGGTAATAAGGGAATATTTTAGTTTCAAACTCCGAACAAGACACTGAACAAAAACCGGTCATTTTTAAGAGCTGTTGAAGAACTGTTGCCACGGCTTGCAGAATATTGAGCTGAAGCTTGACTACAAAATTAAATCTTAAATCAAACCGCAATCGTAATATCTGTCAAAACAAATTGTAATTAGATATTTTCCCTAAATCACACACCCCTATATAGTCAACTCAATTACATCAAATCAAGCTAACTGAAAACTGAAGTTAAACTTTGTATGATTAAAAACAATAGTTATAACCTGAAAAACCTATTCAAATAAGTTATACTGCATTTGTTTTCAATTGTTAGATGGACAGACAGGCAGGCAGGCAGGCAGACAGACAGAAAGATAGATAGATAGATAGTTTTTAAAGATCTATTTCAAGATCATATCAAACTCCAACTCGTCTTCTCATGTAGGTAAAGTGTAGTCACATCATGATATGGACAGTAAAGCCACGGGAAACTTCTAGACAGGTTTAATCCACCGCTAGTGAGGTTCTAGGCTATTAGCAAGTTGAGATCTCAATTTAGCTCGACTGGCTGTAGCGTCAGCAGGACACGGGGAACAATAATGGCAGCTGACATGCCTGACCTTTCCCATTAAAAGAGCCTGGCTGTGTAATAGCGGCTGCCTCCACATCTCATTAGCCAGCTCAGCACCTTGCTCTGTGACTGAACCCAGCAACTTCAGCCGCCACTCGTTAATTAATTTCTGCCCATTATACACCTCTCTAGCTCTCATTTCCAGAGTTTGTGTGTAAATGTGAGTCTACATATATATAATAAAATTGTGTGTGCGTGTGTGTATGTGATTTTCTTATTTTATAAATCATTTTTTTCTCCCTCAATTCTCTCTTTCACACATATGATGAACAAAATGCTCATGCGGTTTATCAGTGATTATACGAGCTTATGTTGTTCCTTGTGACACCTTGGCAGGAAATGAGGGGAATTATTTATGTATATATGCAAACAAATGCAAATGTGCAAACATCAATTTAAGAAGCATATATCAGAAAATTCACACTATAAGAAAACAAAATCTCTCAGGAGCCATTTAGTGCTATATATTAATATAAAAAAATATCAACAAAAGTATTTATAAGAACGGATAATGATAATATAGGGTGGCACGGTGGCTCAGTGGTTAGCACTGTTGTTTCACAGCAAGAAGGTCGCAGGTTCGAATCCCGACTGGGTCTGTTGGCATTTCTGTGTGGAGTTTGCATGTTCTCCCTGTGTTTGTGTGGGTTTGGTCAATATCATGCTCTGGTTTTCCCCACAGTCCAAAGGCACGCAGCAAAGGTGAATTGGATGAACTAAATTGGCCTTAGTGTATGAGTGTGAATGTGAGAGTGTATGGGTGTGTCCCAGTACTGGGTTGCAGTTGGAAGGGCATCCACAGTGTAAAACATTTGCTGGAATAGTTGACAGTCCATTCCGCTGTGGCTGCCTAATAAATAGAGACTAAGCTGAAGGGAAATGAATGAATGAATGAATGAATGAATGATAACAATAACAATAAAACCAATAAAGCAATAAACCAATAAACCAATAAATAAATAAATAAATAAATGTTTCTTGCATATCAATTTAGTGCATTAGAATGTAGTGTATCAGCCTGTCCACAACTACATTTAATATCTTGGTTGGTAGATAATGTAATGTAAAAATTATAATTCTCTGAATTCGGCAATAATATATACACTCAGCAATTTAGAATATTATCATTCAGAGCATTTAGCTGACAATAAAAAAACTAAATATGAAATGCTTTTAGACCTTTTAAACAAACAAAAAAAATAACATAAGAAAAGATGGCATACTTTATACTTATTTAATATTATTTTCTAAAAAAAAATGCTCTACATTGCATAACAGTGGTCCCTCGCTATAACGTGGTTCACCATTTTGTGGCTTAGCAGTTTTGCAGATCTTTTTTAGTGCAATTTGACATGCTTTTTGCGATGAATGTTTGCGCCTGACAACAGGTTTTGATCCTTGGTTTCATTCTATAACACTGGATTTATTTTTCTACGAATGTTTGAAAACTGTGAAAATGTTAATGCCTGTCTGAGAAAAATGTATAAAGCACGTAGCGAGGGGTTTTACAGTCTTAAAACATCTATAATTGTAAAATATAAAGCTGACTACTTTGGGGACTTAAGTGGCCTTAACTAATATGTACTTACACCAACATTAATAATTTATTACAATGTACATATTGTGTAAATACATGTTTTTACATTGTACTGATGCTTGATTAAATAACTGTCTGTAATTACGTCTGTAATTAATCTTTGTAATTACTTTTGTAACTACACTGTTGATCATCCCGTTCACCTTATCCTACCCTTAAACCTACCCATACCACCAAACCAGTCCCTAACCTTACCCATATCCCACCTCAAGAGCACCACAAGTGTTCTTAAGTACATTATAAACACAGTAAGTACATTGTATTTATTTTTTGATGCAAGTACTAAGTAGTTAAGGACACTTCATATAAAGTGGGAGCGGGACTATTCCCGCAAATAACGAGGGGCCACTGCATTAGAATTTTTGAACTGCTGATTGCTTCGGTAGACGGTAGTTTCTTAAATGACACAGTACTCCACAGAACGAATAACTAAAGTGACTTTTTTTCCAGAACTGCATATTTCCACATACAACATTGATTCCTTATAACCCCTTAAGGTATTTCCCACTTCCATTTATAACTTTTTTTTCTTTTTGATGAAAGAAAGTTCACCAAACAAAAAGAAAAGTTCAATCCCAATAAATCTAACTGTAAAATGACACAACATGGAATTTTATGACTTTTGCGGTTCTTTTACTATCAATTGAAAAAGGTTGTTTCTTTGAAATCCTCACTCCACAGAGTCTTTCCCAGCGGGGTGACAGACAAGCATCATAAACACAAGGAAATCCATCATTCCTGACCACTTGCCCAAGTCCCACAAGGTCACTGCGTTGAACCAGGCAGTCTGATGCTGCCTCTGTCACCTCCAATACAATCCCAACCTCCCCGCAGCGGCACAGTGTTCACAGATTTCAAGGAAATTATATTTATGAGCCACAGACAGCCATTACTTCTCCACTGGGCACTACTGACACCCAGAACAATGGAAATAACACACGGGCGGGCCACTCACGATCATTGTTTGTTTGAGATTTTTAAGATGAGGCGCTTTGGGTATTGAGAAGAGACATCCACAAACCACCTAACAAATGATGAAGGAGGAAGAATAAAAAATGGGTCAACAGCGAGCATTTACAACTGGAAAACATTATATGTGAATGTGTGTTGGGTAATAAAAAAGGGGGTACGAGTGTTAAATTACCCTTACCAAAGGAAAAAAGTTATTGCTTTTCTTTGTAGCTCAGGAGAGTTCATCAAGATGGCATATCCTTAAGTGCTTTAAAACAGCCTAAGGTAGTTTATTGGTCTTCAAGTATAGAAAAGCTGGTCAGTTGGGCTAAATTTCATTCATATTTTCGGCATTGCATATAATATATGTGTAATGTGAAAGTGTAAGATAATTAGGGCACATAGTACATCCAAGCGGTTGTTATCGCAGAATAAACCCCTATTTGTTAGCCTGATACGTTGTGGAAGGCTGTTGTATAAGACTGAAGAGCTTTATTCTGGATGTACCGCCTGGATGTACTTTATCCCATTTATTACGACTTCTTGCTACAAAATGTAAAAATTAGACAAAACATTGTTCTGAGATATAATAGTTTGATTCATTAACTAAAGCAAAGCTGACAGAAATAAAACCGGCTGAATATAGTATATACCAACCTAAGTATTATTCAGTCACGAGATGATGCCAACCGAGGAGGTCAATGTATAAGACTGAAGGGCTTTATTCTGTTGAAATAATGGCCTGGATGTGCTTTATCCCCCTTTTTCACAGCTTCTTGCTAAAAAACGTTAAAATTAGACACAACATTATTCTGAGATGTAATAGTTTATTAATTATTGAATTGTAGGCAAAGCATTAATTTAAAGAAGTGTTTCCTAACCCTGTTTCTGAAGGCACACAAACAGTACATATTTTCAACCTCTCCCTAATCAAACACGACTGAATCAACTCATCAGAACATTAGAAGAGACACTAAAACCTGACATTAATGGGTCAGATTAGAGAGACATCCAAAATACGTATAGTTGGTGTGCGTCCAGGAACAGGCTTGGGAAACACTAATTTACAGTAGCTGGATAGTCCTGTTTTATTAAGCGATTGTTATCTGGGAATATTATACCTTGAAATGTCCTGACTCACTAGTCAGAATCAGGTATTCCAGCCACATGTATAATAAGTAATGGATAATCAATATTGGATTGTGGCTGTTTCATTAATTAATCAAACTCAGTCTGAAGGTTCTGAATATCAGAAGAATAGACTTATTGGACATTCCAATAATGCAGAGACAACCCTAAAATTTGCTATACCTTTTATCCTTGCTTCCTCCCACCTTTGTGTTTTCACAGCTGGTTCCTAGTTTAACAGGCCTCTCCCAGCTACAACTCCTTTATGACCCTAATTTAAAGCCTCCACTTCTTTTTATATTGACAAGTTAGTTGATCTCCATCAGATACCTAGCAAAGCACGAATCAGTGTCTCCGAGACTACATCGATAAACGAAGGCTGAGTTATTATGGTTACAAATAAAGCTTGATAGTAACCCATTTATTTTGAACTATATGATCAAAACTAATTCGAAATATCTGTGCATTAAACGATTTTTTGCACACCTTCCAACCAATCAGAAACTAATTTCAACAGACCTCATAATAATAGTGATGTGTCCACTTTAAACTGTCTTGATTATATTGTTATCATTAATTAATTCATACATTCATTCATTCATGTTCCTTTGGCTTAGTTCCTTTATTTATCAGGGGTCGCCACCGCGGAATGAACCGCCAACTTATCCAGCATATGTTTTACGCAGCAAATGCCTTACCAACTGCAACCCAGTACTAGGAAACACCTATGCATTTTCACATTTATACTCATACCCTATTGTCAGTTTAGCTTATTCAATTCCCCTATACCACATGTCTTTGAACAGTGGGGGAAACCGAAGCACCCGGAAGAAACCCACGCGAACAAGGGGAGAACAAGTAGACTTCACACAGAAATGCCAACTGATCCAGCTGGTGGTCAAACCAGCAACCTTCCTGCTGTGCAGTGACAGTGCTAACCACTAACATTAACAAAAAAGCATGTCTAATCAATTGAATTCATAAAATTGTAATAATTCAGTCATTTCATTTAACAATAACTGCCATTTTTTTTTCTGAAAAGTGGGTTTAAACATTTACTAGAGCAAGTAAGATATTACAGAGATACTGATGATATTGCAAAGCCATATGTATGCAATCAGCAGAAGAGCCCCTACTGTGAGTGAAGACTTGACTGGATTCCTTAATGTTTTAAGTGAGTGCTAAATTGTATATCTCAAAATATAGGCTAGATGATGAACACCCTGGGGTGTAGCCATTGCATCTGAAAATCTAAACACACCTCCTATCAAGCCCAGCGGCAGTCATGACGCCTGAAAACAATAATTAAAGTACAGACTACTGCATGAAGAGCCAATCACAGCATGGCTAACCAGCTGAGGTGTCAACACTAGTTAACCAACATGGCCTTTTGGATAAAAGGTCGCCTGAAGTGGCTTAAAATGCACAGCTTTGTTCAATGTGTAATGGAATTTGTTGACTGAAACATGAAGATGGGGTGGGGCATATTGACTAGCCCCACCTCTTTATTTAAATATCCAAAAATATTTTGTTCATATCAAAGCTCAGCCAATCAGAGTTGTTGAGCTAAAGCACATCTGACTCATGACAGCCACAGTTAAAAATAACTATACTGAGTCTCTGGTAGCTTTGTCACGATACTGGAATTCGGTACCAATAGATGATGAAATTTTAAAAACATCCATTTCCCGCTTGCATTTAAGCTTAACAGAAATGACTGTGATAGGCCGTGAAGGTCATGAGTTCACAGAAAGCACATCTTTTTCCTGAATGTAACCACAGATACAGATACTGGAGCATTTGTTAAAAAGGCACGATTTATTAGCGCTTGTATGTCAGCTTGTAGACAAACCAGTTAATCGATGTGACTTTGAAACACTTTAGTGTCCCTGTATCTGTGGTTACACTGAGTAAACATTGGTGTGTTATGTTAAACTTTTTACAGAAATCTCATTTTGCATGCTATCTAAATCAAATTTGAAATATAAACTCATAAAATACTTGGCTTTCATGACATATTTTTTACGTTACATTAATGTTTTCCTGTGTTTGTTTATGGAAAAACAAATATTGAACACAATACAATTATTTTCCTCATGATTTCATAATGCACAACTTTTTATATTTTTGACACTTCCCATTTTAGCATTGTAAAGCCCATAATGTCTTCTATACAATGATACCTAGTTTGTGTTTGTAGCTTACTGGAGTCAGGAACTGTTACTATTTAAAGTTAGGTAGGTGTGTGCTGGGTAACAGGTTAATGATATAATACTATATTTAGTAATATAAAAAACATAAGACTAAAGACAACACTGTTTTAAAAGAAGCACGTTTAATTTTTACATAATTAAAAAATAAATAAATAAATGACAGTGCTAACCACTGAGCCACCATGCCGCCACTTTACAACATGTTTCACCATATTTCTACCACATGTTTCCATTTAATGAGACAAGCCAAAAACAATTACAATCAATTAGTCAGTTTCATTTCCAAACCAAGCCCAAAAACAGATCAGTGAAGCTCCATTTGAATTTATCTGGTAAAAAGTGTGTCTAATACAGCTAATATATTCCATAAAGGCTACTCTCCCTGTGCTAAGAATGTAATTATATTTCCACACTGTAATACGAAGCCATTGGCAATGGCCTGAGGCACATTAAAATGTGTGATCTGCCATTGTGTGCACAGGCTAACAATGCCTTCAGTCCCCATAACCTGCCACCATCAAAAGTGGATGAGGACGGCACACATCTGCTCCTCTCGGTCTAATAGCTCTGATGAAAACCTATAGGTGCCTTTAAGAAGTGAAGGAAATTACGCTGGAGAATAGAGCCTTATGGAGCCAGTTACCATATATATCTTTCCATAACTGCCAATTATGTCAACTCAACAGACAAAATGTGGACAAGTGATTGAATTCTTGTGCACAGGTGATTTTGTTTGAAAGTATACCAGATACTAGACTCACAATAGCATAGACCAGCTTAGTCAAAAGTAAGTTTAGATGAAATTCTGAATTCATTTTGAATAAATTAGTTTTTTGAACCAATTTAATCTACCTGAGAATAACTGCATATGATGCTATAAATTCTACACTACAAAATAATTTTATTTTGTACAAACTATAAAATAAATTAAAACTAAGAATTTATTACATTTATCTAAGATATAAACACACACCGGCCACTTTATTAGGTACACCAGTTCAACTGCCCGTTAACTATAATCAGCCAATCACAAGGCATTAACTCAATGCATTTAGGCATGTAGACATGGTCAAGACAATCTACTGCAGTTCAAACCAAGCATCAGAATGGGGAAGAAAGGAGATTTAAGTCACTTTGAATGTGGCATGGTTGTTGGTGCCTGGTGGGTTGGTCTGAGTATTTCAGAAACTGCTGATCTACTGAGATTTTCACGCACAACCATCTCTAGGGTTTACAGAGAATGGTCCTAAAAAGTGAAAATATCCAGTGAGCGGCAGTTCTGTGGGCACAATGATGCAGAGAGATTCGAATCATAGATGTGCAGCCAACAAATCTGCAGCAACTGCGAGATGCTGTCATTTCAATATGGACCAAAATCTCTGAAATATCTGGAATATTTCCAGTACATTGTTGAATCTATGCCACGATTAAAGCAGTTCTGAAGGCAAAAGGGGGTCCAACAAGGTATTAGTAAGGTGTACCTAATAAAGTGGCCGGTGAGTGTATGTATACATCTCAGTTTTATTTGATTATTTTATACTTTGTACAAAACATAATTAATTTATAGTCTATATATTAGACTAGTTAGGAATTAATAGAAGAGATAGGAATTAAAATACTGCAAAATTATGTAATCATGATTACAAATAACAAAAACTGTTCTATCTTTCTCTATTCTACCTTAAAATAATTTAATAATAATCTGAATAAAATATATGAAAGATTTAAAGATAATTCAATAAAACAAAATATAAAAAATAAATTTTAAAATATTATTATACATCAAAATAATCAAATAACTTTACTTATTTATTATGTATTTATGATAAAACTATACACATTCTCTATTCCTTTTGATTCTGCTTTCCTATACATTCAAACAAAGCTGGTTAAAAAGACCCTGGTTAAAAAAAACGAGCAGGTGTAGCTCAGAATGCTTTGCCAATAAAAACTGATGGCTGTATGGTATGTGCTGGATATGGGCTTTGACCCTTCAGACCTGCAGACTCTCAGCTGACCTGAACAGATGTGAAACAGCCTACCTCATCACCGAAAGCGTTTCTTCATCTGAGCCCGTGACACACTGACAGATCACACATCGGTACGGGCCTCGCAGCTCCGTCCTTGACCAGGCATCCCGAAATCTCTTATCATGCGAGCAAATGCAGAAGCACAGTCGTAATCAGGCTAAGTGCCATGCTGAGGCGTGAACCCTGCTAAAATGCCATTCCAGGCACCCATAAAGCACTTTATGGAAAATAAAGACCAATCTCACTAGTAAGTATCGATCGTAAATTATTGTAGCATTTGCAGGCAGTCAGCAGAGAGGTACATTATTAACCACTATAAGTAGTGCCTGTGTGTGGATGTTCACAGTGTATGTTGGCATATGATAGTTTCGTAAACGCAATAATTGCTTTTAGCACTGTATATGTTCCCATTATATACTAACATAAGCTAAAATAAAGAGTTACATTAACAGGTATCGTAACAAAGACAACTCTATATTTGTGTGCATTGCTGTTTTGTACAAAAGGCAAGACATTAGAGGCAAACAAACCTTATCGTCCTCCTTTCTACTTTGTAATTTTGTGCTTTTTGGTATTTCTTTTCAGTCTAATAGAGAGGGAAACCTGTAAATAGACCTTTAAGTGTTTCTTTTAAAGCAATTTGTGTCCCGATTTCAAGTATAATACATATTTAAAGGCTGTTTTCTAAAAATAAGAATTTTCACCTGCACTGCACAGAAATCTCCACTTCAGGAGAACTCGCCACAATTATATTTATATCTATATTATGATGTTCCTACATAATTTCCTTGCACTCACACTTTGCTGAAACATTTTCAACAGTTTCAATCAGGTTTATGTTTCAAAATAAATACAGCTTCCAACATGGAAAAAACCTATATGAGGATATATGCGCATATATAAGAAACCTATGCACATATATGATAATATATACACTGCATTTATGCGTATATATTCCACATATAGGCAAAATTGAGGTGCATGTGCATATACAGGCCATATAGGTCTGTAGTATTGCTTCTTTAAATCCACATATTAGCCCTATATGTACATACAAGATCATTCATTCATTTTCTTGTCGGCTTAGTCCCTTTATTAATGCGGGGTCGCCACAGCGGAATGATCTGCCAACTTATCCAGCATTTGTTTTACGCAGCGGATGCTCTTCCAGCTGCAACCCATCTCTGGAAAACATTACATTCTCATTCACACACATACACTACGGACAATTTAGCTTACCCAATTCACCTACACCACATGTCTTTGGACTGTGGGGGAAACCAGAGCACCCGGAGGAAACCCACGCAACCACGGGGAGAACATGGAAACTCCACACAGAAATGCCAACTGACTCAGCCGGGGCTTACATACAAGCTATGTCTCCTATATACTGTAGCTCATATCTCACCTTGGCAACTGTCATACATGAAGCTAGGGCTAGGCGATAATTCGATATCGATAATTATCACAATATATATATTTTTGATAAAACGATAATGACAGTTCAATAATTGCTCAATAATGTTTATGCCTAAGAGTGCGCAGACATTTTGTGGCCTGCAGTTCTGGATGCGGCACGTAGTTGGCTATTCGTTTACAGCCACACAGTGTCACTTTCACTTGGAGAACTAAGGAAAAAAATAAGTAAAAAAATAAGGTCACAGACATTGTTGACAAGAAATGCAACTAAACTTCAGTAGCCAGAGCTATGTAGTTTTTTTGCAATCCAACACAAAACAGGAAAACGTGACAGAGGAAACTGTGCAGACGACTCGTGCCATCAAAAACAGGCAACACCACTAACCCGTTTCATTTAAAACAATGGCACCCTTATGAAGATGCCAAGAAATTATTACAGACCCAAACAAGTGTTGGTAAACGTGGACTATCTACAAGAACCTCTACAAGCATCAGTGCAACTACCCAGCAGTCTGATGTCATCATTTTCAAAAGCAGGGCCTCATACGAGAAAAAAATGAAAAGACATAGGGTATATGACAGACAACACAATCTCAATAAACACTTTATGCTTGGTTTAAACTACAGGCTGCATTATTTAAGGGCATGCGTTACGACATTTGATAGGATCTTTTGTTGTCAAGCTTATGTTATGTCATATGTTATATAGCCTGTAGCCTACGACTGAACTGCCGTGAGTGAGATAGGTAAAATGAAATGACATCAGGAGAAAACGGATGCTCAAGACGATACCATTTAAAATAATGACACATTAAAAATGCAGCAAATATATGACAGATACAACAGCAGTGGGACATGAATTAAATCATTTTTTTCCACAGAGCAAAACATCATTTACCCGCACAGTTGTGTAAGACGAGCACAAACGAAAATCTATCGCTTCAATTTGTTTTCTTTGAAAATGTGTCTTTTTGAAACAAATTTCGTTCTGTATAAGTTGTACAAGAACGAATAACAGCTGAAGAGACATAAAAGCTAATAGTTGCTGCTAATAGTTTGTAAAGACTGTCCTACTCATCCTACTCAAACTGCATGATTAAAACGAATTAAACAGAAACCGTGAAAACAGTTTAATGGATTGTTTTTGGCGCTGAAGTGCACTTGTTTCGAAGGAAGAAGATATAAAATTGGCCAATTTCCGATATTATATGTATGTATATGTACATATAATATCAGAAAACGGGCAATTTTATAAACGTATTTTAATTTATATACAAAAGGCAAGCTTGTACATACAAAAAAATCAATAAATAATGAAAAAGCAGAACATTGGAATGGAAGAACACATTCTGTGTGAACAGCCCCTAAGGTAATCAATTATTTTTAGGAAAATACACCACTAAAGTAGTTCTTGACCACATTACAGTGCCATGCTACTACACTGAAAGATTTAAATAATTTCACAGATGTCAGAAACAACAGTCAAAAAAGAAATCAAAACAAAACAGAAGGCTTTGGATGTGCTGCATAAGAAACTATTACAAAAGCGGTTTAAGAAAATCCTGACAAATATCTTAAAAAAACACTGTCTTCAGATGGTAACCACAACATCTGTTGAGTTATTATTTTAAATAGTATTCATTCATTTTCCTTTGGCTGAGTCCCTTACTTATCAGAGGTCTCCACAGCGGAATGAATCACCAACTATTCCGGCATATGTTTTACGCAGCGGATGCCCTTCCAGCCAGAATCTAGTACTGGGAAACACCCATAGAATCTCACATTCACACATACACAGACCAATTTAGTTTATTCAATTCACTTATAGACCATTTTAGTGATGTAAACAATATCCAAAAATCCTTTTGTTTAACATTTTAATTTCGATATATGCTGACAATCCGAAAAGCTCTGCATATTCATAAATAAGTGAAGTTTCACAAACTAATTTCGAGAGGAGCACGTGATATGATTGACTTCAGCTGATTCCCATTGCTAATCATTAGCTAGCCTATCAGATCATCCTAAACTTACTATATATATCCTGCCTAAACTTCATTACACATCTTCGTTTCCAGAAACCCCCCCTCACCCAACCCCCACTTCTCTGTCTTTCCATGATCGGGCAACACGGTGGCTCAGCGGGTAGCGCCGCTGCCTCGCAGTAAGGGGGCCACAGGCTTAGGTTTTTATCGAGCCAGCTGGCACTCCCTGCGTGGAGTTTGCATGTTCTCCCCGTGTTTGCATGGGTTTTCCCCGGGTTCTCCAGTTTCCTCCCACAATCTAAAAACATGCACATAAACAAATTGTAACAAGTCACAAGCACTTAACACATCAGAACCACATATTAGATATAGTACAAGGGGGGCACTCGAGAAACACCTGATCTCGTATCCCTCCTAATGCTCATTGACCGGGCGGGAACCTTGGGCTCATCTATCTCCGAGCTCAGGGTTCTCTCCCGGGACAGCATGCCAAACCTGCTATCATAGTCGAGCATTATCTAAGTGTGAACTCTTGAATCTCCTGATAGAGTTTTTAAATGTTAAGTTATGATTGAATTGCCTCTTCTTATAGTTATGAAATAGTTTGACAACAAGCAGGAAATATTCATGAGCCAATGACATTACCGCATTGAAATGGTCTATACCACATGTCTTTGGACTGTGGGGGAAACCAGAGCACCTGGAGGAAACATACACATACACTGGGAGAACATGCAAAGTTACAGAATCGCCAACCCAGCCGGGACTCGAACCAGTGACCTTGCTGTGAGGCAACAACTGAGCCACCAAGCCACTCTTTTTGAACATTATATTTTAAATAATTCAATGGCTTATCATCAATTACTTACTGTACATATTGTATCATAGAATATTAGCATGTCTTGTAAACTCAGCTTTTGTTTTTGTGGCCATCTTTGGTCTGAATCACATATTACTCATATTACAGGTACAGTACATGCGATCAGGTTGAAAGGTACAGTTTGTAAAAAAAATAAATAAATAAATAAAAATCTGTCTAGTTCATCTTTATGTCATTCTAAATTGGTATGGTATTCTTCCTGGGTGAAAAATGATGACATGATTGAACACTACATTTACTGTAAGTTAAAACTGAAATGGTAATAAAGCAAACAAGAATTGGATAGCAGTAAGACTATGTATACATTGAAGGTAAAGGCAAACAAAGAAACGATAAACCTAGATTTCAGCTTGGTTAAATATTTATGATTCCTCTGGCATCAAAAAGCACTCATCCTAAAAGCTTTCCTTGTAACAGTATGTTCCCTTTTGGATTACAGGCTGCATGCTTTAAACAATAGAGTTAATACATTATCTCGCAATCACTTTCTTTTTATCTCACAAAAATGTAAAGTACTACAGTACTGTGATAATATATTGGTCACATTATTCATATGCTATGGCTTTTACTTGGATCTCCAAGTTAGGGGTGTTCAATTTTTAGATTTGATCATCCTCAGACTTTCATTCTAAAATGTAAAAAGCATCAACATATGTTCTTGTATAAAGACCCAGATTATAGTGTGAATGATTAATATTACACACGTATCTAAAAGTATTTGTTAAATAATTATTATTTAGAATAGATTGTGTGTGTTTCCCAGTACTGGGTTGCGGCTGGATGGGGCAACCGCTGTGTTAAACATATGCTGGAAAAGTTTGCAATTCATTCCATTGTCAAATAAAGGCTAAGCTAAAGGAAAATGACTGACTGAATGACTGAATGAATAAATGAATGAATGAATGAATGAATGAACGAATGAACAAACGAACGGGATTATTGTGCTTTTTTCTACTATTTCATTTTAGGCTAATTAGTTATTTTTGTGTTTATTGTAATTTATTTTACAGTATTTAAATTCTAACAATTATTCTAATCGTTGCTTTTAAATTATTATAATTTGAAATTATTTAAATGTGTTTTATTATAAAATGTGTCTTTTATACTAATGAGTGCTTATTTATTTATTGTCATAATTTCTTTTTTTTCTTGTAAAATTAGCTTTTTTATAAACATATATAGATATAATTCTTAAATTATATATATATATATATATATATATATATATATATATAATATTATATTATATTATATTATATTATATTATATTATATAAGTCTTAAAAAATCCAAGCAAAGTTAATTGTCAGAATTTCATCAAAATTATATTTTGTAATTAGATGACAAATAGATGAAATTATATGATATGTATATGTTTTCCACCTAAACTGACTTATATCACTGCATTACCTTCTTCTGCATCTTCTTGGCTCAGTACCATGTCTTCGACAGTGGTGAAATTTTTCAAAAATGAAAAAGTGATATTTTCAACAGTACGGACAGTGTGTGGATGACCACTCCCCACCACACGACATACTGATCAAATGCGATCAATTTTTACCATTAAGTAATCCAATCCACCTTTTATCCTGTTTTTAGTTTAGCTTTTAATTCTCAAAGAAAATGTGAAGCACTGTAGCTTTTTAGTTCTCGTAAACCTTTAATCAAACTCTTATCTTCATTTGAAAACACAATTTTTATTTAAACGCAACTAAAAATAAAAAAAGTCATTGTTACATTATCGCCAAGAAAAGTAAATAAAAGAATTCTTCTGAAGCACAGATTGCCTTGTTATTCCCTTATGAAATGTAGTCATTCAGATTTCTGTAGTATGGTCAGCAGACTTATTTTTGTATGATATATTATTGTGTATTTTTTGAGACATAGTGTGTATATTATTATTATTATTGCTCACACTGACTAAATGAATGCTTTAATAAATTTTGTAGTTATACAGAGTGAACAGAATAAAATTATTACATTTATTAAAGTAAGCTGATGTGCTAATATATTAACATTATCAGGAGTCTAAAAACGAGAAACAGAAATTGTCATGATAACCACTGAGTTGTGACCTGAAATGTCATGTAATATTGTGCATGTAAAATCCGTATTAATAACAGATGCAAAAGGTTGATTGCAAGCATAGGCAACAGCGTACGATAACAAACTCTCCGTTTTACTTCAACTGCGCACATACTGTAGCAAAAATAATGCTTTCATTCGCATCCATTATACTGCCCTGCCTGGTTTGGTTCTGCTGAAGCGCATTTGTCTGAAGCCTCTTTGTCTGCATTCCCATGAGATCACATCCTCCAGGCTCTACCGCTGCAGTCAGGTAAAAAAAACAAAAAAAAAAAAACAACAACGCTGAGGATTTATCAGACAGGTGATTCAAAAGCGTTATGGGTATTCATATTTCCAGACAATAACACAAGGGACTGTTTATTATTAGATCAAAAACTATAGGCAACCGCATTAGGGAGAAGATGTTCTAACAAAGTTTGCTGAAACACTGCCAAGCCGCAAAAGATGATGGCTGTATTCCCAGATGCAATGCGAGGCTTTACCGTAAAACGACTTTCACAAATTGTGGTCACACGCCTCCTGGTGTGATGGATAATAACATGATGGTTTTACCAAAGAAAGACAGTAGCAGTGACAGGCATATGCTGTCAGACAAACAGTCTAATTAACAGAACTGATTACACAGCTTGAATGTAGCAGCAATAACAAATCTGACATTAGAGATGCAGTGTGTACATTCTTTAGTGTTACTTTAAAGTGCACAAATTATGTTATTTCAAAGTTTCAAAGTTAATTTTGGTCTCTTCTATTGATCTAATGTCATTAAACACTAATTTTCTCATACATTTAATATCACTTAATTTCTCAAAGATTCTCAAACTTTTAATTCTTTCTGAATCTTTTTTTCGGAGAGCCTGCTCTACTCTTGGTCAGATGGCCCAGTAGTTGTTAGTGGTTAACATCTTACAGCATATATTGAAACATTAATACACTCATTTTCAAGAATTCTTTTTTTTGTGTGTGTGAAGTGTGAAGACCTTTTACCTTCTGAAGGATTTAATTATTAGTATGTGAGTTTTATACTGCTGTATACTC
>CAIGQQ010026964.1:5235768-5248570 GCA_903798035.1 Danio albolineatus | reverse complement strand
ATGCAGACACTCACTGGTGACAAGAAACTATAAAGAAGGGACCTGAGGAAAGGAGAGATTTTCCTACACCTTCACAAATAGCTAGATTCGCTGTTAAAAAAATGCTGGGTTCCACATAATTCTTTAATGTTGTCCTAATACAAATCGATTAGGTTAACTTAATTGTTTTTACAAATTTAACTGAACATAAAACAAATCAAGTTGTCCCAAAACAATTTTTTGAAATTGTGTTGTTTTAACCTATTTTAAATAAGTAGTGTGAACAAGCACCAAAACAATTAGCAGTAATCCAATAGTCCAAAAACAACATAATAAAAGCAATACATAAGACATTTGCATAACAACAGTCCTTAAATGATTTGAATGAAACATTCTGAGTTGTTTGTTAAATGATTCCACATATTCATACAGCACATAACATATTTGAATATTATTTTTTTTGTTACAATTTATTTACTTTCAACAAAATTGGAAGCTTTTTTAGTCAAACTAATTTTCGAATTCATAAATGAAATGATATATTTAATAATGTATCAATTCATTATGCACTAAACAGGATTGCAATAGAGCATTAAATAAAAAGCTTTTAAAAATTAAATTATAGAGTTGTTTTTTAACAAAGTGATGCCATTTATAAAAACATAATAAATGCATATGCGTGCAGCTATATATAAATATACGGAATAAATACGTAAATATATAGTGAAACAATAATTTAAAAATGCTTGGCTGTTTTAACCCAATGCCGGATCATATTTAGTCAAATTAGCAAACAGTTGGGTTGAAAAATGTCATTTAAATTTAATTGTAAAAAAAATGTAACCCTATGTTAGTTAAAGTTAACACAAACCAGCATTTTTTTAGATTCTATGCTTATCATTCATTCATTTTCCTTCAGCTTATTCTCTATTTCAAAGGTTGCCACAGCGGAATGAACCGCCAACTATTTAAGCATATGTTTTATGCAGCGGATGCCCTTCCAGCTGCAACCTAGAATTGGGAAACACCCATACACACTCATTCTCACACACACACACACACTACGGCCAATTTTGTTTATTCAATTCACCTATAGCGCACGTCTTCGGACTGTGGGGGAAACTGGAGCACCCTGAGAAAACCCACGTGAACACGGGAGAACATGCAAACTCAACACAGAAACACCAACTGACCCAGCCAGGACTCAAATCAGCAACCTTCTTGCTAACCAATAAACCACCGTACCGCCCAATGGTTACTATTACAACTAGATATGAAACAAACAAACAAAAGAAAAATCACAAAACAAGTCACTGCTAACTTCCTTACGAGGTCTTTCTGATCTAACGCCAAATATTTTTTTTTTCCGAAATCTATTTGTATTCCCTGCAACCTGTCCCGAAACAACCATTAATGTGATTTGTGCACTTTATTATGGGAACGCCTTGGTTAGAAAGCCTCTGCCAAGAACATAAAATGCAAATTCGCATCAAATGGCTTTAAACAACAAAACCAGCCAAAAGGCATCATGCTACACAAAAATGCATTTCTTATACAGTTCTGGGCTTTGGCAGGTCAAAAGAGCAGCTCCAGTAGTACGAGCAGTCCAGATCCTCAGTGTTCAGTCCTGGGCAAAATTCCAGCATTCATACCTATTGTTGCTAGGAGACATTCCCGCTAATGCTTATGGCTCTCCTCAATCAAATGGGAAGCTGGCAAAATGCGTTCGGCACAGCACAGGTATCATCACCGTAACCTTTTGTGTTCACAAATCTCACGACTACGAAAAAGGCATCCGGGGTGGGAAAAGAAAGGTTAATTTAATGCCGAACGAAGGAGGGAAGGCTGAAAAAAAATGTCCTGTGGCGACGGCTTATTCCCACCACACCTTCGCAGCACTCGTGTTTATTGGTTTTGTTAAGCTGGGACTGATTTATAACATTTGAGAAGCCATTAAATCTTTCTGCCTTTTTAGATTTGGATTGTGGTGTGGAGAAGCCAATTCAATTCACTTGCCAAATATCAAGGACTTCTTTCCCTGAGAGGCAGCTCTTCAGTCGCCGTCACAAAGCCAGAGAGCTTCATTTGTTCACGATGCTATGCCGTCTCTATTCTCCTTGTCAATCTGAGATTCTTTAGTCACACTCGTTACAATATTATTAGCAAACAAAACTATCTGATTCAACAGTCTCACATTTATATAATAAATCAATGGATTCTTACCAAGCATGATGCAAAAGGTCTTTTGTCTGTCAGAGAATGTGGATGTACTGAATTTTAGTGTGCAAACAAGGTTACATGGTGTCAGAATTACCCAGAAATGTTGCAAAAACATAAAAAAATAAATAAAAAAACAGATATAATTGTATATATTCTTGTCGACTTAGTCTGAGAAACATCCATACATTCTCATTCACAAACATACACTATGGACAATTTAGCTTACCCAATTCACCTGTACCGCATATCTTTGGACTGTGGGGGAAACCGGAGCACCCGGAGGAAACCCAAGCAAACACGGGGAGAACATGCAAACTCCACACAGAAATGCCAAATGACCCAGCCGAGGCTCGAATCAGCGACCTTCTTGCTGTGAGGCGACAGCACTACCTACTGCACCACCGTGTTGCTTCATATATATATATATATATATATATAATTGTTTTTTTTTGTAACTGAGCTTATGGTTCATAACATGCAAATCAACAGCTACTGATAATTTGATAGTCAGAAACATAACAGAACATCCATTTTTGGCATTGAGGTGTATACATCTTCTGAAACAAGAATAAATAAGCTCAACTGATCTATGGATTGTTAGGACAGGACAATATTTGGCTGAGAAACGACTTCTGGAAATCTGGAATAGAGGTATAAAAAAAATAGAGGTCAAAAAAATCTAAATACTAAGAAAAAAAATAGCCTTTAAAGATGTCCAATTTAGAAGCCTACTATATATACTGTATAATATATCAAGTTTTGATATATTTACAATAGGAAATTTACTAAATGACTTCATGGAACATGATCTACTTAAAATATTAATCATTGCTCACATAAAAAAAATATTTCATTTTTCACCCATAAAATATATTCTTGACTATTCCTACAAATATATAAGTATATGTAGGAATAGTCAGCAATATGTTTATGGTTGCAGATGAGAACCTCAATCACGGTCACATCATTTTTCAGCTTTCTTTCATTATCATTATACATTAATAAACTAAATACATTAATAAATATACACTGTACATAAATATTTAGTAAATTATTTGTTCTATCATGTAAAATAATCTATTAGAACAATTCATTTGTTTTTATTCTGAAATTTCCATGCTAATTTGTTTAAATTACAACATAACACACATGCAGACATACACAGGCATGTTTCGGTAATGAGAATTTCAGTAGAAAATGCTGTAAAACTCATTTGTTTATTTATTTTTTAATTATGTAGAAATTAAACATTGTGGGCGCCACGGTGGCCTAGTGGGTAGCACGTTCGCCTCACAGCAAGAAGGTCGCTGGTTCGAGCCTCGACTGGGTCAGTTGGCATTTCTGTGTGGAGTTTGCATGTTCTCCCCGTGGTTGCGTGGGTTTCCTCCGGGTGCTCCGGTTTCCCCCACAAGTCCAAAGACATGCAGTACAGGTGAATTGGGTAGGCTAAATTGTCCGTAGTGTATGAGTGTGAATGAGTGTGTGTGGATGTTTCCCAGAGATGGGTTCCGGCTGGAAGGGCATCCGCTGCGTAAAAAATATGCTGGATAAGTTGGCGGTTGATTCCGCTGTGGCGACCCCGGATTAATAAAGGGACTAAGCCGAAAGAAAATGAATGAATGAATGAAATTAAACATTGTGCTTCTTAAAGAACAGTGTTGTCTTTAGTCTTATGTTTTTACATTACTAAATATAGTATTATATATTATTACTGAAGTTTTATATTTAAAATCACAAATGCCATGTTGTTTTAATGGATTCATGAGAATAACCCACCCGTGCAACTTTAGACTGGTTTTGTGGTCACATGCATTACATATAAAGGCAAACCAAATGTATACCTGGTGCTCTAGACCATGTTATGAAACGAAACAATTAGTCTGTGCAAGAAAGTGAACATTATTTACAACACTGCCTTCAATCCATAGCATCGGCAGACAGTCCTAAGCATGCATACTTCATTATGCAACAAATAGCTTGACTGCCGTAAAAACATTTCCCATGGGGAAGCTGTGGATTGGAAGTAATAATGTTGCAGATAAAGACCAATCACTCCATAATATATCAATGTATTGCCAGGACCCGCTGGTATTCATTTAGTTTTGCCTGCATATGTTTATGACTCACACCCAAAAACTACAATTTCAGCTAAAATATTTGTTAATATTCTACTGAAGAAAAACATACATCTTGGATGGTCTGCTGGTGAGTAAATTAACAGCAGATTTTTATTTTGGGGGGCGAACTGGCTTTTTAATTACTGAGTTTAAATTCATGGTGTACAAAAACATTCATTTATACACTGTGGAGTTCTGGCTTGGATGCTTCAATGAGACAGAATGTAAATATTTGGATTCGTTATGCAAAACAGCTTCCTAAACCATCTGTCAGTTTTGGGAGAATGCAAGGTCACATTGCAAAGGCATTGCACCGCAATTTAGAACAATATTCTGCCAACGTGATTGTTTTGTCTGGCAAATGAAAGGCTTTTTCATCTCTATACTCTAAAAATCTGGTAACTTCTAATTAATAAAACAAGTAGTAATAGCTCTTTTACACACATTAATGGATGAACTCAATCAAATATAAAACTTGACCTAGATAAATTAAAATCTGCATTTGGCAAATCACCTGCATTCAGGAGAGTAATTAATTTCAAGCTTTTCTCCTGCATACAGCTGATTACGTTGAAGGAAAACAACAATTAAACCTTTGTCTTTGTGAATATTTCAAGAGTTTAGAAATAAACCCATTCATGACCTCAAGAACAACAGGTGTCTAACAGTCCGTGGGCAATCTGTTATTTGCGAATGAGGACACACACAATCTAACAGGGAGTTATTTCCTTTCCTTTTTTTCTCAGTTTAACCATTCTATTTTTACTCTGTGGGTAACTTTGAGTTAATCAATCGTGGGCTTATTCGGGTAAACGTACATTTGTGTGTGAGAATAATTTGTTTTCCAAGATAGTACAAGGTGCAGTACAAAAGCATAAACAACAAAAGGGAAGAAAAAGACAGATGAACAACATGATCCAAACCTAATTTAACTTCTCAAATGATGAACACGGAAGTTCAATTTAATGCATATAGTGCATCTCATTCAGCAGTATATTGGACATGCGAGAGATCTGCAGAGTGGATGGCAACATCAAACCTGCAAGTATCAAGACATTTGTGCTGCCCATTACATTACAAACTGGAGAGGGAAAATTCTTCAGCAGGATAGCGCTTGTCATACATCAGCCTCCACATTAAAGTTGAGGGAAGCAAAGAAGGTTAATGTGCTCCAGAATTGTACAACCCAGTCACCAGATATGAACATTATTGAGCATGCCTGGGGTAAGGTTGAGGAGGCGTTGAAGATAAATCCAAAGAATCTTGATGAACTCTGGGAGTCCTGCAAGAGTGCTTTCTTTACCATTCCAGATGACTTTATTAATAAGTTATTTGAGTCATTGCAGAGATGTATGGATGCAGTCATCTAAGCTCATGGGAGTCGTACACAATATTAATACGATTTCCACTGCACCATGAATTTACATTTTATACTGTACATTATTTCTGTTAAGTGACAAGACTTTTGTCTAAACAAAGCCAGACCTTACTGTCCTAATTAAACAATTAAAAATCAAGGCATGCGTATATTTTATTTTTGTAAAATAAGCGTAATCTAGAGGCCAAACAAATAATTTACTTTAAGCCACTTCCAGCAATGTCCTCTCTGTCCATTCTTCTGCCACAATACTATCCTCAATTTAAGCACCATACCCTGAAAAAAACAGCTATACACTGTACATCATTAACTGCGGGCGAAGTGTGATTAGTTTGATTACTCAGCACATCGTGTAATTATGTCAATTGAATCGTTTAGTCTTGGTTTGCTTTTAATACATTACACATTAAAATATAAAACCAAAAGGTATAAGGATAAGTTTACAACTTGTCAGCTTCTAGGAAAAATACAGAATTTTGCAACTGATCCTACTGATTTACAAGATAAACATGCTCATTGTTTGTATGCACGTGTATTTTTTTACCATCTGAGAAATAAGAGAGCTTTTAAAATATTTAAATGGGTTTAAATAGCACCAGAATTCAGTTTCATGCAGGAATGAAAATATACAGTACTGTAAAGTAGGAAAGCCCAGTAAATTAAAATTAAAATCGCAAATATGATTAATCAAATGCTATCTTTGTAGGGAAGTACAGGTGCTTGATCAGAAGTTAAACAAAACAACATTGGCTTGTTTTTTTAAAAAGGGGAAGAGCTACTCTATGTCCTGCCCTGTCTTTATGTTTTTGTTGAAATATCACACAGTGAACAAAAATGCGAATTTCAAAGCATTTCACAGGCCCTTTAATCTGACAGAGAAACATATAATGCAAACAGTCTGTCATAATCCACACAGACTCCAAGTCACATTTTTGACTACTGCCACAAAATCTACTGCAAACTGTAGTTTACGCCATCCAAAAACTGCCCACTTATAAAATGACCAACTGTTTTTGAAAAGGGTGTTCAGGGTCAGACAAATCTGAAATCGATGCAGCCACAACAACAGACCGGCTTACAAACTGGTGAAACATTCAAATAATGACGCTTGGATTTCTTCAAAAGCTGAGAAAGACAGTAACAAGAACATTAATGCAAAATTAGAGTAATCCGCATTGTCAGTTCTTGGCTTAAGGGCATAACAGAAGATGCAGAAAGTCAAAAAACAAAACTCTTGAATCACTTTATGAAACAACAGCAACCTGCAAACATGTAAACAACAGCAACAACAAACTGCACGCCTGATTCCCTGAAGTCCCACTGAGAGCAACCAGTTGGAACGGGCGGATTTCACCAGCTGTATTCATCTCAGCATACAATATGGTCCATAGGGAGGCTGAAGCTAAGAGGGCCACTTTAACGACAGTCATCAGTTTTTTCATCATCCATAATAGTCAAACTATCTCACCAGATGCCCTTCCTATGAATGCATCTCTGAGCAATCGCTATGAACATATCCCTTGAGTGTACGATACTCTTTTCTTTTCCTCAGTGTCAGAATGTTGGGCCTCCAGGCCAGACTGTTGGACCACAGGCATTTATACTCGCCAGACACAAAAACCACCAGAGAGAAAAACTCTCATAAAAGCTTTAACTATGGACATTTTATCTGTATTACAGCCTTAGGCAATAAAAAGAATGGTCTGCTTGGTAATTTAGTAGAGCTGGGTGCATTAGCTCTATTTGATTTGTTTTCTACAGCCACTCTTGCAAAAGAAACAAACATTTCATTTACAGTACTTCATGCCATAATACGAAATGGATGTGTAACATTGCTAAGCCAAAACTGACAAAAAAAAAAGAAAGAAATACCTTATGATTTCCAAGTTACTCCCCTAACACGTTTTTTTTCTTATTCGTGCACAATTAGGTACTGAAAACTGAAGTGTTTTTCCTTTGTGCGTTAAAGGCATTTCCAATGAGCAAGACACTACAAATGGTGTAATATGCATGCCAGGCCAGTAGTGGGCAATATAACTTTGTAAACCAACACACATACAGTCCACCATTGCTGTTGTGGCTGTCAAATACCTTAGCATACCTACAACCTTAAAGTCATCATGAAACAGAAGTTAAGATAGTACATGTTTGCTTTATCATGATGTACATCCACTCGAAAGAGCCCTGAAATCAGGAGTAGCTATGCATGAGTTTGTCCTTTGGTAACCGGTTGGATTGTTGGAATATAAGTGTTGCTAACAAAATAAAGGAAGACTGACAAATGGTTGAAGACAGAGCCCATATGGACGAGACACGCCCATATAGCCCCGCCCGAAAAGCATTCCATGTGACCAGACGTAAATAAAAATTGTTCTAAAAGGGAGAGAGATACACTGTTTATAACAAGCACTACGATGTAACAAGAAGAGTACATTTGGATTTCATTCCGACTTTGATATGAACACATTTGTGCATAAAGTCACCATTTCCATGAAACAATGTCCATTTTAGTTTACTTAAGAAACTAAAATGCAATCGTTATCCGGGTTCTAGTTTGTGTTTCAGCCCCTCAACACATCATTTATATGTTAATTTTTAAATAAAATAAATTGTTAAATGGAGGTTTCGTACCCTCTTACATGGATACGGTATGATGCATGAATGTGCTCCACGCATCTCGTTTATATACAGTATGAACAGCAGCTATGCTAATTATTCTCTATTTCCACCTGGGGGCCCCCAGAGACTATGCAGCGGCACTGATGTAATCCAAGACCCGTGACGAGATGATCCCAAGGTTCCATAATCATGGACCAGGCTGTATCCTGAGCAGCTGCTTGGTGCATGGAGGAGTGGACAGCATGAGGACAGCTGATTCCTGTAACCAAGGACAGACGAATCTCTCTGACGTCCAGCCTATCCAGCCTCCGGCACATAGATTGCAGCTCTGCATAAGACGTTTGACCATAGGAGAAATAGTCATCCCCAGCTGAGCCTGTTTCTCTCGAGGTTTTTTAATTCTTCACTTTCGCCAATTGGTGAAGTTTTTTTCCTCGCCGCTGTTCGGGACCTGTAGAGCTGTGCATCGATGGATTTGCTCTCAGTAGTGAATATTAAACTCCACTGAACTGAATTTCAACTCTGAAAACTGGACTGACACTGTTTCAATTTACTATAACCTTCTATGTGAGGCTGCTTTGACACAATCTACATTGTAAAAACGCTATACAAATGAAGGTGAATTGAATTCAATTGAATTGAATTACATGCTTTTTCGACCAGACGGGAGCCCTGAGCTCAATTATCTCCGAGCTCAGGGTTCTCTCTCAGGACAGCATGCCAGACTAACTTATATTATCAGGCAATATCTAAGTGTGAAACTCTTGAAAGCATGCTTATCACTGGTCTACATTTAAAATAAGTTTGAACAAGCAAAATATACTGCATTCTACATTATATACTCAGCTATGCAATGTTCATATATAAGAAAAACAAATAAAATGCACACTGCAGAGTAGTTTGGCATTTGCTCCAGACCTCCACAAAGAAGACGTAGGTCCCAAACTGAAAACTTTAAAGCAAAAACTTCCAAATGAACTTTGATTTTATAACATAAAAATGCATTATATGCATTATAAGGCTTTTTCCTCAAACAATCACCATTAATTTTCTTCTGGAGAGAGAGAACATTACTCAGCATTCAGCAAGTACTGTGCATTTACTGCCTGCCTGGCTCAGTATTAGACAAGAAATACAGAAAAACAGCAAGAATGTGTTTTCAATAGGGCTGCACGATACAGTATATGATTTCAGCATTGTCATCAGAATGCGCACATCCACAATAGTAAATAATGTCAAGCAGAGATGAAAGCTGACCAGGCACAGCAGTTTAGAATGAATGTGACTTGTGGATAAAATAACTGGGGAAAACTTTATCATTTGCACATTTTTTAAAGAGTTGTAGCATGAAGGAAGTTAAATCATGTAGATGCAAGAAATAATCATGTCTGCAGCTAATAACAAATTTGTTTATAGTAATTGGGCAGCACGGCAGCTCAGTGGTTAGCACTGTCGCCTCACGTCGATTGTTCCTTTCCCGGATGGGCCAGTTGGTATTTCTGTGCGGAGTTTGCATATACTCTCCGCTTCCTTCAGGTGCTCCAGTTTCCACACAACAGTCCAAAGACATGCACTATAAGTGAATTGGATGAACTTAATTGAATCACTCAATAGCGCCTCTATTTTTTGTGGCTTCAAAGCATTAACAACCTATAAAAATTTATATTACTGTAACCCGGGGAAGTGACACTGACAACAGAGGTGCAGATCAACATACAGGTTTAACCGCAATGTCAAGTAAGCAGTTGTCAATACAGGGGCAAACAGATGTATACAGGCAATCCAGTTGTGTGTGTGCAATCAGTCAAGATGAGATTAATGTATGTGTGAGCAGAGTGCATGTATGGAGATGTAGTCCATAAAATGGCGGATTTGTAGTCCGTAAGCCATTGTGCATGTTCTCTAGCGATCTAAAGAGTTATGATCGCTGGTGATCGTGACAATCGTAATCGTTCATTATGGAAAACAAATACTGAGATGGCATTTTTGCAATATCGCCCTGCCATTTAATGTGTCTCTTTGTTCTATTCATGACATGTTCTATTGAATGCTTGTAATTTGTTAATCATGCAGATGCACTCCCTCACAAAATCACTCTGACAATTATAAAATAATGAGCAATTTCAGAACTGAGCTGTTTTGAAATACAACTCTTTTTTTTTTCATAGCACAACGCAGAAAGACAAAGTATCAAAATGTCAGTGTTATTTTTTTTCCCGGAATCTAGTATTCAAGCACTATTATAGTTTCCAAATCTAAAGAGCATCCAGCTGCGGGCATCTCAGTAGTGGTCAGAAAGAAGTCTCTCTCAGAATAGCAGCAAACATGTGGAAAAGAGGATTGGAAAAGGTCAGAGAAACAGAGATGAAAAGAGAGGCCAAAAGAGAGCTCCGATCAGTCCACCACAGTAAACAACATGTGAACTGCCTCCCAAACCCATCCTAATTCAACAACATCCAAAACAATGAGACGATGGCTACTTAAAAGTAACTCGGTAGCCTATGACATCAGCCCCCTCAAAAACCTCACTCATGACATCATCCTGCTCGAAAAGTAAAGTCTGATTAACAGACAGCCGGTTTTATTATCATCCACTACGCCTGATTCTTTGGTTTAATGACCTGCGTGATACATTAACCTACAAACGTCCATTTGGATTAGTGTACTCGTGCTCACCAGTCGTGCTCACCAGATCCATCATACACACACGCCTGATTCACTGTGCCAGCTGGTTGGCATGGTGAGACTATCGCTGGCCGCTATCCATTACTGTAACTGAAAGAGTGATTCAGAAAGGTGTCACATAGTTAGTCCGAGAGGAGTAAAATTACTCAGTCCTGTGAATTCTCACAAAGCGCAATGTTGCTGCCCAAACACCAAACTGAAATCATCTTCTTTTTTTCAAATATGATAAGATTAGAAAACACAAAGACAAATTTAAAGGATAAAAACCCTTCTCCTGTTCTAGCGGAAGCAATAAGTCATCGTTTTCGGCTTTAGTAGGTCAATGAGACTTGGCTTAGCTTCTTTAACTTAAAACTCCTAATTGGCTGTCAAGATCCGTGGTATAGTAGGAAGATAAGCATAAATGATAGTGGCCCCAGGCTAATGACACAAGCCCTGCCTTCATGAGCACCATCATCCCTCCGGTGTAATATAACAAGGCAGGGTTTCCACATATAGCCCTGCATCATTCCCACTAAGATTACTCATGGCCACATACATCTTAATGCACTATCACTAATAAGTTGTCAGATGGACACTGGAGTTCTTGAGTTTTCAGGTTCACTTCTGGGAGACATGCCAGTTTTTAATATCACTGCGCAAGTGACAGCTGCGTAAAAACATGTTAAGTAACAAGTCACAACCAATTCAGATTAAAACATAATAAAATAAAAAAAACCAACTCCCTTATGGAATTCAACACAACGTTACTCCAATCAGATTGAGTTTAATCACGAGTACACTTGTTTTAGGACATAAAGCTACAGTTTAGCAACTGAATATTTTGAGTGAATCTGAAAGGTTGTGGCTTCGAGTCCACGTTCATCGCAGGTTAAGAATAAATCACTTAAACCATAATAACTTACCAATTGCATGCCACATATAAACGCCAGCGTACATCTGCCACTGCAGCAGCCCATCTTGCTCTCCGTCGAGTCCGTGTTTCCACGTGGATCGCTGTAACTCCACAAAACGATGCCCAGGCAAAGGGTTTAAACGGATTTTTCTTCACTCCGGAGGCGACAGACGCGAATCAAATACGCCCTTACGATAAAAGCATCCCAACAGCTCCAGCGTGTAGGAAGAAAGATGTGAAGAAAACTGCATGTGTTTGTTGGGAAAAGTAGAATTGACGTGTAACGCAAAGTCAACGAGACGCGGACAACACTTCCTTAAGTTAGTGGAGAAATAACGCTATCTCCAAATCCAGCACTAAAAACATGTCAATGTGATCTTCCACGGGTCCGGGTCTGAGAAACAAAGCCACCCAGTGTTGTTTACGCTCTCACTGCTCCTCCCTCTCGAGACAGAAACCGAATTAACACATTTTAAACAGCAAAGGCTTTGCTTTCTTTCTCTGGAAGCCGCTGCGCGCGCGTTTAGTTGTCCAGCAGGAAATCCACGGGAACGGTGATACGAGGACAATAATCCGAGCGCGCGTCCTGGAGCAGCCTTTCAGTGCAGCTGAGACGTGTCTTCACGGGTCCCTCAACTACTATTGGTCCCTTCCACTGTTAACTTGCTCAGTCCGGGTGTACAAGAGGACAAAGAAGGGGCGCATCCTGCACCATCTGACGCTCCAGATTGAATGAAGCGCACGCACGCGGTGCTGCTCTCGGCGGGGATGCGACTCGGTTTGTTTCTCACGCAGCGGCTGGTGCTGATGCTGTACAGAGCGCAGATGAGGAGCTGGACGTCCCTCAATGCGCCGGATGAGTCTCTCTCTCTCTCTCTCTCTCTCTCTCTCTCTCTCTCTCTCTCTCTC